>WNWK01030363.1:0-23572 GCA_009830355.1 Cherax destructor
ATTTGGATAAGAGTAAAGATGTTTTTGTGGCATTTATGGATTTGGAAAAGGCGTATGATAGGGTAGATAGGGGGCAATGTGGCAGATGTTGCAGGTGTATGGAATAGGAGGAAGGTTACTGAAAGCAGTGAAGAGTTTTTATGAGGATAGTGAGGCTCAGGTTAGAGTGTGTAGGAGGGAAGGGGACTATTTCCCAGTAAAAGTGGGCCTTAGACAAGGATGTGTGATGTCACCGTGGTTGTTCAATATATTTATAGATGGGGTTGTAAGAGAAGTGAATGCGAGGGTCTTGGCAAGAGGTGTTGGGCTAAAAGATAAAGAAGCAAATACAAAGTGGGAGTTGTCACAGTTGCTTTTTGCTGATGACACTGTGCTTTGGGAGATTCTGAAGAGAAGCTGCAGAGGTTGGTGGATGAATTTGGTAGGGTGTGTAAAAGAAGAAAATTGAAAGTGAATATAGGAAAGAGTAAGGTGATGAGGATAACAAAAAGAATAGGTGACGAAAGATTGGATATCAGATTGGAGGGAGAGAGTATGGAAGAGGTGAATGTATTCAGATATTTGGGAGTGGACATGTCGGCGGATGGGTCTATGAAGGATGAGGTGAATCATAGAATTGATGAGGGGAAAAGGGTGAGTGGAGCACTTCGGAGTCTGTGGAGACAAAGAACCTTGTCCATGGAAGTAAAGAGGGGAATGTATGAGAGTATAGTTATACCAACGCTCTTATATGGGTGTGAAGCATGGGTGATGAATGTTGCAACGAGGAGAAGGCTGGAGGCAGTGGAGATGTCATGTCTGAGGTCAATGTGTGGTGTGAATATACTGCAGAGAATTCGGAGTTTGGAAATTAGGAGGAGGTGCGGGATTACCAAAACGCTGTAAACACTTGGTCTACACACCCACTACCTTTCCTAAAGCCCCCTTGTTCATCTGCTATCCTGCTTTCTGTCTTACTCTTAATTCTTTCAATAATAACTCTACCATACACTTTACCAGGTACACTCAACAGACTTATTCCCCTATAATTTTTGCACTCTCTTTTGTCCCCTTTGCCTTTATACAAAGGAACAATTCACGCTCTCTGCCAATCCCTAGGTACCTTACCCTCTTCCATACATTTATTAAATAATAGCACCAACCACTCCAAAATTATATCCCCACCTGCTTTTAACATTTCTATCTTTATCCCATCAATCCCAGCTGCCTTACCCCCTTTCATTCTACCCACTGCCTCACGAACTTCCCCTACACCCACAACTGGCTCTTCCACACTCCTACAAGATGTTATTCCTACTTGCCCTACACACGAAATCACAGCTTCCCTGTCTTCATCAACATTTAACAACTCCTCAAAATATTCTCTCCATCTTCCCGATACCTCTAACTCTCCATTTAATAACTCTCCTCTCCTATTTTTAACTGTCAAATCCATTTGTTCTCTAGGCTTCCTCAACTTATTAATCTCATTCCAAAACTTTTTCTTATTTTCAACAAAATTTGCTGATAACATCTCACCCACTCTATATATATATATATAATATATATATATATATATATATATATATATATATATATATATATATATATATATATATATATATATATATATATATATATATATATATATATATATATATATATATATATATATATATATATATATATATGCAAGACAACCACTATGAAAAAATAGAGGACTACTCACATTATCAAGGAACTATAAAAGAAAACATGACAAGAAGACTTATAAAGGGGGCAAGACTACACCTCACACTCACATTATACTAACAAAACCACACCTCACAGTAGCGTGACATCGCCCGACTCTGTGAAGAGGACCTGAAACTCTTCCCAAGCATTAAGATTAGTCCAATTTATCATTAAATTCTTCCCAAATTTTATTAATTATAAATGAATCCAACTGAGATTTTTTAATTTTTATTTTGTATTTTTTTTTTTTTAACCGATTTTAATGAAATTTAGTATTCATCTTAATTACATATATACCCCTGACAAAAAAAAAATTGAGTGAAATCGTTTGACACAAAAGATGGGTTTGGTAGGTCATGCTTTCCTTTCCAGTAATGTATTTTGTGGGTGGGGTGGGGAAGGGGCTGGTGAGAACTTGAGGTGTGGAAGGCAGGGCGGGATATTATATGGGAAGGGGAGATTGTGGAGTGTGGCTTGTTTCTAGTTATTGTGTTTGGCTGGTATGGGATGGTAGGGGTTGAAGGGGTTCTGCCAGCAGTAGTGTTTGGTGTTTCCCCTGAGGCTGAGTGTTCCTGTCTGTCGATGCCTACCCTGTCTCTCTTTCCTTCCACTTGCGTCTTCTTACCCTCACTTTCAGTTTTTTTCATTCTTTTCATGTTCTGTCTTGGTGGAAGTACACTCACTGGTATTTTCAGGATTCCCTTGCAAGTGATTTTTGTTGTAGGATCCTGTTCCATACCACTTTGTCTTGAACGGCAATTTGACTGGGTGATTTTTTCCCTCAATTCCCCCTAAGTCTGAAAATTTGTCAGGTACAACATGTCCTTCTCTCCTGTTAGTGTGGTGATGCTCTCAATCTCTCTTTTTATCCCGCTGTCTTTTTTCATCATTGGTCATGTCTTCAGCATCCAGAAGGCCATGAATAATTAGTGACCTCTCCCTTTCCTCTTCCCATTTTTTCCCTCTATATCTCTGGATTTGATTAAAGCATCTCCTTTGTCTTATCCCATTATCATCTCCCGGACACCCTGGTGGCATGACATCATTTTGCCAAGGGATTTCTTAGCTCCTTTCAATCCTTAAGTCCCCTTGCTGTTCTCTGATGTTTCTGTTCCCATCACATTGCTCCTTTCGGTCATCTTTATATCCTGCTTAAGCACTTCCGGTTCCTTCGCCTGGCTCTTTATCTTTGCCTCAGCAGCTACAGCTCGTAACTCCCAATTCTTGCTCTCTGCCGGTATCTTCTCCATTCTAATGCAAAGCTTGTTTTGGCCATTTTTTTCCACACTTGTTCTATTGTGATCTTGAGTCTTTCTGCTCATCCTTCCTTCTCAGATCACCTATCCTCGGTTCCCTTGCCTCTACGTCCTACCTTTTGGGACCCCATTATTTTTATACTGCTAGGATGCACTAGCTTCTGCAGTCTGTAAACTTTGTATGAAGAGGTGTTTGTGTGTGTGTGTGTGTGTGTGTGTGGCTGCATATGTTAGCCTGTATGTGTGGGTTTGAGTGTGTGTGTTACTGTGAGTGTATGTACTCACTTATTTGTAGCTTCAGAGTTCGCTTCGTCACAGCTCCTGGTCCCACCTCTTCACTGTGAGCTAATGTGATTATATTGGTTAGTTAGTTAGTTACCATTTTGTCCTAGGTACATGTCGATTAGACACTAGGCCTGTTGTATGTGTGTGTGTGTGTAAGGAAACACTTCGAAATGTTTCCGCCCCGCCGGGAATTGAACCCGGGCCCTCCGGGTATGAAGCGAGAGCTATAGCCACCAGGCCACCGGGGCTGTATGTGTGTGTGTGTGTGAGTGTGTGTGTGTGTGTGTGTTTGTGTGTGTGTCTGTGTCTGTGTCTGTACTCACCTAGTTGTGGTTGCAGGGGTCGATTCATAGCTCCTGGCCCCGCCTCTTCACTGGCCGCTACTGGGTCACTCTCCCTGCGCCATGAGCTTTATCATACCTCTTCTTAAAGCTATGTATGGAACCTGCCTCCACTACATCGCTTCCCAAACTATTCCACTTCCTGACCAGTCTGTGACTGAAGAAATACTTCCTAACATCCCTGTGATTCATCTGAGTCTTCAACTTCCAACTGTGTCCCCTTGTTGCTGTGTCCCATCTCTGGAACATCCTGTCTCTGTCTACCTTGTCAAATCCTCTGTATGAGTGTTTTAGTGTGTCTGTGGTATTGTGTTAGTTATAGTATGTATGTGTATGTGTGTGTTAGCATGTGTCGTGTGTGTGTATGTACCCATCTAATTGTGGTTGCAGGGGTTGATTCATAGTTCCTGGCCCCGCCATGTGTGTATGTGAGAGAGAGAGAAAAAGGGGAAGGGGTCACTTTATGTACGCTAGGCTAAACAACTCATCTGAAGGTTTTTAGAATTATCTTTCATTCTATTCCTAATTAATATATACTAACAATTACTATCATGATACTAACTGGTGCACATGAGATATTTTAAAAGACACCCATAGATACACTCATCACTACACATTTAGTTGAAAAATTAGTCTTAATCATTTACCTATCCTAATGCAGGGGTTGGCAAACTTTTTTGGGTGTTACCCCAAAACAAATTTGTGTACAGCAAAATTACCCACTAGACTTGAAAGTCAACAGAATCTGGAAAAAACACAAGGAGCCTTCAAATTCAAAACAGTTAATTGTATTCATTTGTATGGAGAATAGTCATAGAAACTGAAAAGTATGTATTATACACGATAAAGCAACTTTAAAAATAAAACACAAAATTAACTAAATAATACAATGAAAAATAAACTGCATAAAAAAATTAGTAACAGACAAGTTTAATAAAAATATCATTATGGAACTAAAACATTTTCACTTCTGGTTTTGGAGCAATGATGATGCTTCATTTTTGATACGTCATCAAAATTAGGGATTTTTGATGTCAGAGCAATTTCGATGCTGTCTTGAGCATTCAACCGATTTCTGGACTTTGTTTTTAAGTTAATTAGAGTGGAAAATCCTTGTTCGCAAAGATAGGTAGTTGAAAATGGCAGCAATATTTTTATTGCTTCCTATTGTGCAATTTTGAAAGCCTTTGCAGCTCTTGACTTCCAAAAAAATGGACAAGTCTGCATTGTTCTGAAATTCAATTCCTGCTTCATTGAAATTCAATGCGTGCTTACATTGTACACTCCTAACTTTTATGACAAATCACAAGACACTAGCTTACCTTGGTCATCGAAAGTCTTAAACCTACTAACATAAACAATTAACTTCTATTGAATTCAAGCAGATACAATTATTGACAGCGATATATGACACTAGGCCAAAAGTTAGGTGATGGTATGTCAAGAATGGGACGTGCGGTTGTCGTGCCGACTCGAGTCAATTATGACACTCGCGGTGTTGCCAGCCGCTGCAATCTTTACCCGGTTTACATCATTGCTAACTTAAGAAATGGTCCATACAAATTAGATTTTTAATTTCATTAAGAAATTACAAATTATTTGTTTGAAAAATATAACTTTCAGTTTTGCCTCTTTTATTAAATAATATTTTTGTGCAGTTTGATATATATGTTTATTGAGCCATCATTACCCAGAGATTTTAATTTTTACCCCATTTTGGGGTAATTTAACCCAGTTCCCCGACTTCTGTCCTAATGACTTCCTAAATATTCTGTCAGGGCTACCCCTAATTATCCCCTGGCACTCAAAGGCAGAGAGAGGATGATCGTACACATCCAGATGAATGAGACACTCAGGACAAGGACACCGACCGAATTGCTTTCACGTAAAGATGAGTATCTTGTGTTTGCGGGTAAAGGTGTCTTATAATGTCTTATAATGTAGTACGATGTGTCTGTACCACTTATTTTATTTCTTATACATTCCAGTTTTGTCACTGACAATCCCAACAATATCGTACAATTCACTTTTTATTCTTAGTTTTATTGAGTTAAATTCGACCTTATGATAGTAACTGTATTCACAGCTTACCTTGGCAATACTATCTGTATTCACAGCGTGTGTGAACACGTTGCTGCCTGCAGCACTGACCCCACGTTGCTGCCTGGAGCACTGACCCCACGTTGCTGCCTGGAGCACTGACCCCACGTTGCTGCCTGGAGCACTGACCCCACGTTGCTGCCTGGAGCACTGACCCCACGTTGCTGCCTGGAGCACTGACCCCACGTTGCTGCCTGGAGCACTGACCCCACGCTGCTGCCTGGAGCACTGACCCCACGTTGCTGCCTGGAGCACTGACCCCACGTTGCTGCCTGGAGCACTGACCCCACGTTGCTGCCTGGAGCACTGACCCCACGCTGCTGCCTGCATCACTGACCCCAAGCTTCTTCCTGCAGCACTCACCCCACGTTGCTGCCTCGAGCACTCACCCCACGCTGCTGCCTGCAGCACTGACCCACGCTGCTGCCTGCAGCCTGCTACGCTGCTCTGCAGCACTGACCCACGCTGCTGCTGCTGCACTGCCACGCTGCTGCCTGCACACTGAAGCTTCTTCCTGCAGCACTCACCCCACGTTGCTGCCTCGAGCACTCACCCCACGCTGCTGCCTGCACCACTGACCCAACGCTGCTACCTGCAGCACTGACCCACGCTGCACCCGCGCTGCACGCGCTGCTGCGCACTGACCACGCTGCTGTCTGCGCACTGACCCGCTGCTACCTGCAGCACTGACCCCACGCTGCTACCTGCAGCACTGACCCCACGCTGCTACCTGCAGCACTGACCCCACGCTGCTACCTGAAGCACTGGCCCCACGCTGCTGCATGCAGCACTCACTGCACGCTGCTGCCTGCAGCGCTGACTCCACGCTGCTGCCTGCAGCACTGATCTCACGCTGTTGTCTGCAGCACTGACCCCACGCTGCTGCCTGCAACACTCACCACACGCTGCTGCCTGCAGCACTGAAGCCACGCTGCTGCCTGCAGCATTGACCCCACGCTGCTGCCTGCAGCACTGACCCCACGCTGCTGCCGGCAGCACTGACCCCACGCTGCTGCCTGCAGCACTCACCATATACTGCTGCCTGCAGCATTGACCCCACGCTGCTGCCTGCAGCATTGACCCCACGCTGCTGTCTGCAACACTGTCCCCACGCTGCTGCCTGCAGCATTGATCCCACGTTGCTGCCGGCAGCACTGACCCCACGCTGCTGCCTGCAGCACTCACCATACACTGCTGCTGCCTGACACGCGCTCCTGCAGCACTTCCTCACGCTGCTGCCTGCAGCCTGTCCCACGCTGCTGCCTGCAAGCACTCCTCCCTGTGCCTGCACTACGTTGCTGCCTGCAGCCTGTTACGCTGCTCCTGGCACTGACCCCACGCTGCTGCCTGCAGCCTGACCCAGCTGCTCCTGCAGCACTGACCCTCTGCTCCTCAGACTGACCACGCTGCCTGCAGCCTGATCTACGCTGCTGCCTGCAGCCTATACGCTGCTCTGCACACTGACCATCGCTGCTCTGCAGCATGACCACCTGCTGCCTGCAGCACTGACCACTGCTGCCTGCAGCACTGATCCACGCTGCTCCTGGACTGATCCACGCTGCTGCTGCGCACTCTACCTGTGCCTGCAGCATTGACCCCACGCTGCTGCCTGCAACACTGTCCTCACGCTGCTGCCTGCAGCACTGACTGCACGTTGCTGCCTGCAGCACTGACCCCACGCTGCTACCTGTAGCACTGACCCCACGCTGCTGCCTGCAGCACTGACCCCACGCTGCTACCTGCAGCACTGCACTCCACTGAGCTCTCTCGCCTGACCACGCGCGCAGAACGCTGACCTGCGCACGCTAGCTGCCTGCAGCACTGACCCCACGCTGCTGCCTGCAGCACTGACCCCACGCTGCTACCTGCAGCACTGACCACACGCTGCTACCTGCAGCACTGACCCCACGCTGCTGCCTGCAGCACTGACCCCACGTGCTGCCTGCAGCACTGATCCCACGCTGCTACCTGAAGCACTGACCCCACGCTGCTGCATGCAGCACTCACCATACACTGTTGCCTGCAGCATGACCCGCTGCTGCCTGCAGCACTGTCCCACGCTGCTGCCTGCAGCACTGACTCCACGCTTGCCCTGCCTGCATGACCCCACGCTGCTGCCTGAGCACTGCCCACGCTGCTGCCTGCAGCACTGACCCACGCTGCTTCCTGCAGCACTGCACCCACGCTGCTGCCTGCAGCACTGACCCCAGCTGTCCTGCAGCTGACGCTGCTGCTCAGCACTGACAGCTACTGCACACTCCCACGCTGCTGCCTGCAGCTACACTGCTGCCTGCACTGCTCTGCTGCTGCCTGCAGCACTGACCCAGCTGCTGCCTGCAGCACTACCCACGCTGCTGCCTGCAGCACTCGCTCCACGCTGCTGCCTGCAGCACTACCCAAGCTGCTGCCTGCAGCACTGTACCACGCTGCTGCCTGCAGCACTGATCCACGCTGCTGCCTGCAGCGACTGACCCCAGCTGCTGCCTGCAGCACTGTCCCACGCTGCTGCCTGCAGCACTCACCCCACGCTGCTGCCTGCAGCACTGCTTCACGCTGCTGCCTGCAGCACTGATCCCCAGCTGCTGCCTGCAGCACTACTCACGCTGCTGCTGCAGCACTGACCCCACGCTGCTGCCTGCAGCACTGTCCCCGCCTGCTGCCTGCAGCACTGACCCACGCTGCTGCCTGCAGCACTACCACGCTGCTACCTGGCGACTGATCCCGCTGCTGCTGCAGCACTGACCCACGCTGCTGCCTGCAGCACTGACCCCACGCTGCTGCCTGCAGCACTGACCACGTGCTGCCTGCAGCACTACTCCTACGCTGCTGCCTGCACACTACCCCCGTGCGCTGCAGCGATCCTCGCTGCTGCCTGCAGCACTCACCACTGCTGCCTGCAGCACTGACTCTACGCTTGCTGCCTGCAGCACTCCCCACGCTGCTGCCTGCAGCACTACTCACGCTGCTGCCTGCAGCACTGACTCCACGCT
This sequence comes from Cherax destructor, assembly GCA_009830355.1. Classification (NCBI taxonomy): domain Eukaryota; kingdom Metazoa; phylum Arthropoda; class Malacostraca; order Decapoda; family Parastacidae; genus Cherax; species Cherax destructor. The sequence continues at coordinate 8,686 of WNWK01030363.1, forward strand.
GCTGCCTGCAGCACTACCCACGCTGCTGCCTGCAGCACTGACCCCCGCTGCTGCCTGAGCACTACCCACGCTGCCGCCTGCAGCACTCGCTCCACGTGCTGCCTGCAGCACTAACTCAAGCTGCTGCCTGCAGCACTGACCCCTACGCTGCTGCCTGCGCACTGATCCACGCTGCTGTCTGCAGCACTAACCCCACGCTGCTGCTGCGCCTCAGCATGCTGCTGCCTGCAGCACTTCGCTGCTGCCGCCCTGCCCTACGCTGCTGCTGCAGCCTCCTCACGCTGCTGCCTGCAGCTGACCCACTGTGCTCTGCACAGTGACCACGCTGCTGCCTGCAGCACTCACCTACGCTGCTGCCTGCACCACTGACCCCACGCTGCTGCCTGCGCACTCACCCACGCTGCTGCCTGCAGCCTATTTACGCTACTTTCTGCAGCACTGACCACACGCTGCTGCCTGCAGTACTGACTCCACTGTGCTGCCTGCAGCACTGACCCCACGTTGCTGCCTGTAGACTCACCCCACGCTGCTGCTTGCAGCACTGATCCGACGCTGCTGCCTGCAGCGCTGACCACAGCTGCTGCCTGCAACACTGACCCCACGCTGCTGCCTGCAGCACGCCTTTCGCTGCTGCCTGCAGCTCTGATCCCACGCTGCTGCCTGCGAGTACTGACCCCACGCTGTTGACTGCAGCACTGACCTACGCTGCTTGCCTGCAGCACTGACCCCACGCTGCTCCCTGCAGCACTGACCCACGCTGCTGCCTGCAACACTTCCAGTACAACACCACATTGAAATACAGTTGTAAATTTCTTTATCTTATGACAATTTTCAGACTCAGGATTACCTTGTTTTTATTTTGTAGGTATTTAATGATTATCACAGTAAATGCTGGGAGCTCTGTTTTAATGGCACTGCTTCACGCATGTGTGTGTGCCTGAGTATATATTTATATGAGTGTGTGCATGTGTGTCTCCGTACTCACCTAATTGTTTTTGCAGTGGTCGATTTATAGCTCCTGGCCCCGCCTCTTCACTGTTTGCTACTATGTCCACTCTCTCCTTGCTCCATGAGCTGTATCATACCTCTTCTTAAAGCTATGTATGGATCCTGCGTCCACTACATCTCTCTCCAGAGTGTTCCACTTCTTAACAACTTTATTACTGAAACAATACTTCCTAACATCCCTGTGACTCATCTGAGTTTTCAACTTCCAGTTGTGACATCTTATTGCTGTGTCACGACATCTTATTGCTGTGTCACGACATCTTATTGCTGTGTCACGACATCTTATTGCTGTGTCACGACATCTTATTGCTGTGTCACGACATCTTATTGCTGTGTCGACACAGCGACATCTTATTGCTGTGTCACGACATCTTATTGCTGTGTCACGACATCTTATTGCTGTGTCACGACATCTTATTGCTGTGTCACGACATCTTATTGCTGTGTCACATCTCTGAAACATTCTGTCCCTTTCCACCTCGTCAATTCAATGTTATCATGTCCCCTTTATCCCTCATTTACGAACATTGGTGTATAATGGCCTGCACACAGTGTCGTATTGTGATAAATAGTGGAGTACAGGTTATATGAATTGTATTTCCTTCACCAAAGAAGCAAGCTAGTATTTACAATATACACACTATTTACACTATGTACAATAATATAAGAGCAAGTGTACAACACGGTTATCAAAAGAGGCAAAAAGTTAGAGCCAGACAAAGCACTGTGAGCGACCAGCAGCCCAGGCAAATACGTCAAAACATTGCTTCACAGCTCTTGTGTACTTGTCTGTGATTTGCCGATGAACCGAGGTGCTGATATAAGGACAGGGAATCCTATTAGATCGTTAAACCCTTAGCACTGGTTTGTTGGTTACGAGGTAGCCTAGAATGTAACATATGCTGTTGGCATATCCCCCTTATCCCTCCTATCCTCCAGTGTTGTCAGGTTGAGTTCCCTTAAACTCTCCTCGTAGGACATACCCTTCAGCTCCGAGACTAGTCTTGTTGCAAACCTTTGCACTTTCTCTAATTTATTGACGTGTTTGACTAGGTGTGGGTTCCATACTGGTTCTGCATACTAAAAAATGGGACTGAAGTACACTGTGTACAGAGTCGCGAATAACTCCTTACTTAGATATCGAAACACTATTCTCAGGTTTGCCAGGCACCCGTATGTTGCAACAGTTATTTGGTTTATGTGCACTTCAGGAGATGTGCCCGATATGATGCTTACCCTAAAATAATTTTCCTTGAGTGAGCTTTACACCTTCTGATGTCTTAGGCTGTATTCAGTCTGCGGTCTCCTTTGTCCTTCCTTAAGCTTCACAACTTTTCATTTGATTGGGTTGAACTCCAGGAGCCATTTGTCGAACTAGGCTTGCAGCCTGTCCAGATCCTCTTGTAGGCTTACCTGATCCTCGTCTGCTTGTATTCTCTTCATAAATTTCATATCGTCTGCGAACATGGACACCTCTGATTATGCCTTCCGTCATGTCATTCACATATTCAAGAAAGAGCACCGGACTTTGTACTGACTCTTGTGGAACCCCACTCGCCACATGCACCTATTCTGACACCTCGTCTGTGTTTGTATATGTGTGCGTGTTTAAATATATTATGCATATATATTCAACCATACACTGACCATATGAGCAAAACGTACGAATTACCCACATTGATTAGCAGAGGAAAAAATGCAAATATATTACGTCTGCTTGAGACTCTCATCAGGCTCTGTTAAGTAATTTGGAAGGAAGCCCATGAAAATGCGAGTAGGTTAGGTGCAGCCTTCAAAGATGCACTTCGGAAGCCATACTGACCCAAACCAAGAAATTCACATTCAAATCAATCCTTACCCTAATATTTTTCCAACCTACTTTTAAAGCTAACCAAGGAAGTTATTATCAGCTTGCCCACATATATGCAACTCAATTGTCAAACAAGTATTTATATTTTAATCATATTCCAACAATTATATTTAGAATAGGTAAAATCTAGAAACAATGGGTTGTATATTATAGCATTTACGGATGCTTTGAACTCACTTTGTGTTTTTCTTTAATTTTACAAGAAGCGTATCAAAAAGAGGTTCGACTTTGTCGTTAATAATATTGAAATTAAAAACATTGTTAATTGTCACCGATTCATTAATCTTCCATTGGTGTGTGTTGTTGCATCCTATCAAAATCTTAGCGTTACTGATTATTATACTGTGATTTTCAGCACCTAGTTGCCGAAATATAGCGTCTATTGATATAGACGACGTTTAAAATCATTGACAGATTTTAACAAGTGTTGTATTGGAGAACGAATAGTTTTCAAGGTTATCTTCAGTTTTCAAAGGTCAGGGGTACTCACGCCTTTACTTAGATATATATGAAAATATTTTAAGATGAAAAAGTTATGTAGAGAATTTTAGACAAACATAATTATAGTTTTTATTCGACAATTTAATTGAAGTTGTGAAGGTTCTCGTGCTCCTAAGAAGCTGTCGGGAAACCAAGATGTAACAAGCATTTCCTCCCTAATGATCTGGAAGAGGAAGTGGTGGCCCGTGGGTCTTTTGTAGTTTCGATGAGCTTTTCATCGTTCTTTTTTCCGGAAATTATCGTACTCTTTCTCGTAGGGCCATTGATTTCAGAAACCCTAAAAGTGGTACGAAACTGTGTTGATGAAGAAATTACCTCTCTTTGTCGTGCTTGTATTCCTCATGATCAGCGGGGCGATGCTGCTAACCCACAGATTGTGCTATGCGGTGAGGCTGAAGTTTGAGAGGTAAGGCAGTCACAGAAATAGGAACTGCTTACAAGAAAATCGATGTACAGTTACAGCTAAGAGAGGGGCTCCCGTTCATTTAGAATCCTGCACCCTCAATTATAGCTACAAAAATATTACCATAATAGCTAGATTGTTTCTTGACAAAAACATTATCAATGGCCAAAAATTCTCAGTCTGTGACTAACTTAAATAATAACATTGTCCTTGAAAAACAAGGGTTTGAAGGATACACATATATTCAAATATCGTTTGTTATTTACAAACTGGCATAGCTCCAAGTCCGAATGAGATTCTGACTGCGATCCTGATTAATGTTTCCCTAAACTCATGCGCTTAACGCTCTGGGAGAATAATATTATTATTCTCTTGGCTCGTTGCTACTGCAAAATATTTTTAACGTTTCCTCGCCTTTCCTATTGCTCTTTCTTATAATCAGACAATTGTTTACAGCAATCTAAGAATGGGTTACACACTTCAACTGTCTGAAAAATCTTAATCTTACGAATGAAATTAACAGCTTTACTCAGTGAAGGAACTTTCTTCTTTCATGATAAAATACCGGCTCTGAGCTGCATATAATTGTTTACGACTAGAAAAAATTGTACGAGTACTGGACGATCATGCAAGTCGTAGGACAATCATCTGCCGCGGTTGGATGATCCTGTACTAACACTGGACGACCATATACCTCAACTGAAATATCAAGGGCAGCCTCTGGAAAATCATTTTCGATGGCTGAACGATCGTTAACGAACACTGTATAGTTGAGTACGACCATTGGATGATAGTAAACAAAGCAAAACATTTCAATCGTATGAGTCCAAAATATTGAAACTCTCATACATTGCTTTCCACTCTAAATACTTAACTATTAAGCAGCGATTGGTGTGGAATTTTATAATTGCTAAAACATTCAAAAGTATTTCATTAACTCTAAAACAAATTGCACTTAGCACTGCACTCAGTTAACCCTAAAACAAAATGCATTTTGTCATATCCTTCAAACCTTATCTTGTCACATAATTTTTTTCCATGTTGTCCCATCAATTGTGAAGGTATGTAGTTATAGCTGCATTTCAATCTTATTGAATTCCTCTTGAAGAATTTTTTACAATTTCAATGTGAAAGACTTAGAGCAACATTTTTTTCAATCTTTTAAGCATATATATATATATATATATATATATATATATATATATATATATATATATATATATATATATATATATATATATATATATAGGGAGGTACCACCTCTGGAACTGTCTTGGGGACCCTCATCCTCAGAGAAAAGAATAAACTTGCTTCAGGGAAAACTCAAAGTTCTCCCTGAAGCTGTTTGAAAATTTTCTCCTACCACCCCCCATATTTTCTATGAACTTAATTTAAAGACAAAATACATTGACAAGAATACAATAGGGAATAAAACAACATATATAACAACTCTGAGCTACATCTCAAATACTTCGTCCAGCTCCCCAGCAGTGGGCCGCGTGCCCAGAATGCTGCAGGCCTTTACCCTCTGGATCACAATACTGAGTCTCTGAAAGAGGAAGCTGGTCGCCCTGTGGTCCTTGGTTTCTATGATGAGTTTTTCACCCAGCTCTTTGAGAAACTTTAGAGCACACTTGCCTCATGCTCCAAGGGTCTCCGACCCTATTGGGATGAAGTTATAGCAAGGGGGAAGGCCTTCATATTTGCGGGTCTTCTAGCCAAAGGGGGTGGCTGGCAGCTCCACCCCCTTTGGCTACGGAGTATAGCAATTAGATGTCTGCCATTGTGGCAGCACAGGTGTAGTCCCAAGCAATCTGCTTACCATCCTTCCAGGGTAGCACAGTGGCTCCATCAGGACGCTTTTGACTTCCATCAGGCCTCTGCACTTGGTATTCCCGTTGAGCTGGGCACCGGGCTGTGGCGAGGCTTCTCATTATGATGTCACTGACCTCCTCATGTCTGGCATACTTCCCTTCTGATGTGTGACACACGAGATCATGAAGTCCGAATTGATCAGCCGTCGCCCTGCCGCAAATACACCTATGTTCGGTGAGGATGGGGGCGGCTAGGAGAAGAGCAACACCAATCCGAATGGACTGTGGGTCGAGTCGAGTGCCCAGAGAGGAATTGCGAACAACTAGAAGGAAATCTGAGTGTGGTGCCTTAACCGCTAGGAGACGAGCTTTGTCCTTTCCTGAAGCGTTGGTGATCATTGTGTTGGCAATTTTTTCCATGATCGGTTTGTCCCAGTGGGACTGTTTGTGTTCTTTGGGAGGAGCTGGTCTACTGGAGGAGTCTGCAAGGGTGTCCCACCGCACGGCTGCTTCAATGAACCTGGGGTCTTGAGCTCCCACCACACCTCTCAAGCTTGGGACAATCTTTTTGACTAATCCACAGGAGGCCAAACACGACGACAGAAATGCAGGTAAAGCTACCTGCCTTGCTTTGCACTTCCCCCATACCTCCCAGTCGCACTGGGAGGGTTGCCTCGCCCATTGCCGATCCTCTAGCTGACAGATTCAGTGCCTTTTAAAGGTTGATCTCAGGTGTCGTGATACTGTCCCAAATGTTGGGTTGTCAAGAGGGTGCGCACCTCAAAAAAAGTAAGTGAGTCTTGGGATAGTAAGACACCTTGTGAGGAGATTTCAGGGGATCATGGGCATCAAGACGCTTATTCTCTCCTCCATTCTCTTCAGGTCATTCACTTTGTCTGATTATAAGAGAACGGCGAAAGGCGAAGAAACGTTAAAGCATATTTTGCGGCCAACAACGAGCCAGAGAATAATAACATTATTGCTCCCAGGCGTCACTTTGAGATCACCGATCAAATGGAGACTATGCCGAACTGTAAATAACAAACGATATTTAGATGTATGTGACATCCTTCAGGCCTTGTTTTCAAGGACAATCTTTAAGTTAGTCACAGACTGGCTGATCAGCTGTCTGAAAACGTATTTTGGCCTGGTGGGTGCGGATTGTGAGGGCCTGCGAACTGACTGCCATCATTTTCTTGGCCAGTTCTGGCTCTGCACGCCCCTCTCAAGCTTCTCACCTGCAATCGTGAGGTTAGCATCACCGCTGAATAGCACGCAGAAGTATTTCTTCATCAGCACAGTTTCATGCCACTTTAGAAGACTGAAATCAATGGCTCTGAAAATGCGATATTCCGGAAAGAACGATGAAAAGCTCGGCTGGGCCCACGGGCCACACTTCTCTTCCAGGTATCATTAGGAAGGGAAGTACTGTTATCTTGGTTTCCCATTTGCAGCTTCTTAAGTACAGTACTTCACAACATGTGTCGAGGAATAAAACTGCAATTATGTTTGTCTAAAACCCATCTGCTCTCTTTTCATCATAAAGTATGACACTCATAAGCCTGTTTGAAAACGAAGACAACTTATGGATTCTCCAACCATGCTGACCAAATCTGTCAATGATGCATCAATAGACGCTATTTCGGCGGCTAATCTGACAACTTAATCGGTAACGCTAAGGTTTGATAGGATACAGCAACACACACCAATGGAAGGTGTGAATCATTGTTTTGAGCAATGTTTAATTTCAATATTGTCTTTATACGCTTCTTTAAAACAAGAAAAGCACAAAGTAAAAGCATCCGTAAATGCTATAATGTAACCCATTGTTTATTCTAAATATATTGTTGGAGATATGACAAAATATAAATACTTGTTTGACAACCCGGAGTTGCATATAATGGGCAAGCTGATAATGGCATTTCCTTGGTGCAGCTTTAAAAATGGTGGAAGCCAGGGTAAGGATGTTGAATGTGACTCCCCGGTTTGTCCCCTATGGCTTCCAGAAGGCCCTCACCCAGGCACTCTCGCATTTTCAGGGCTTCCTTCAACGAGCCTGTCTCAACACGGGCTTGCTCTCATTTTTCCTGTATCCAATGAACTATTCGTACGTTTTCTTTCATATGGTCAGTGGTATGGTTGAACTATGCATATATGACGCACGCATACAGGAGTGTCAGGAACTAGTGCATGTGGCAGTGAGGAGTTCCACAGAGTCAGTAAAGTCTCTGCTTGAATGTGTGGTGTGACCGAGAGAACATAATCAGAAGGTGCGGGCGTATGAGAATTTATGAGAGAGAAGGGCTGGCGCAGACGAGGAGGTCAGAGCAAGCCTGAGGGGACAGCACTGAGCTCTGGCGTGCTTCACGGAGTTCAACTGTCAAATGAGAAAGTTGGCAGCGGGGGAAGGACCACCCAGATGATACAGCCTGGGCTCAGTGTCGCTGCTCAGGAAGAACATTTTCAGAATGGCATCATGGCAGGCATCTCTGAGTGCACATAAACCAAATGGCTGTTGCAGCTACGGGTGCCTGTGCAAGCCTGGAGGCTGTGGGTGAGACTCGTATCTAGGCCATTGCGACTTCTTACACAGTCTTCAGTCCCGACACATGCAGGAGCAGTAGTGGAACCACCTGGTCAAGCTAGAAAAGAATTGGAAGTCTGGGTTTGCAACAGACTGGTCTCGGGCTGAGTATGTCCTACAGAAGAGCATTTGGGAATAACCTGTTTGGCACTGTAGAAGGGGATAGCTGACGGCAGCATATGTTACATTCTAGACATAAACCCGACGACCAGTGTAGGGGCTGGCGTCTGTGGGATTCCTGATGTATCCTCGGTTCATCGGCAAATCTGAACAAAATTACACAGAGCTGTGAAACAATGTTTTTGACATGTTCTGGGCTACTGGTCATACATCATATGCAATGATAACCGTGTTGGCTGCTGCTCTTTGTATTGTACATAGTGTAAATAGTATTATTATGTGTAAAATGCTAGCTTGCTGGCTTCTGAGTCATGGCCTGTGCTCCACTATTTATCTGTACGACACTTTGTGTGCAGTACAAATCCACCGTGTTCGTAAATGAGAGATAAGGGACATGATATGAGTGACGAGATGGAAAAGAGGCTGGGACGAGATGTGACGCTGATAGTGTCGTGACACAGCAGCTGGATGTCGTGACACAGCAGCCACAATGTCGTGACACAGTAATCGTGACACAACAACAAAATGGTCGTGACACAGCAATAGATGTCGTGACACAGCTGCGTGTCGTGACACAGCAATAAAATGATAGTGGACACCTTCAATAAGGTCTCGTGACAGCAGCACAATAGATAACAGCTGGAAGTTCAGATGATCTGAAAATATTAGGAAATATTGACTCATTGACAAAGAGATTGTTAGAGATGGAACACTCTGGAAAACAATCCCATAACAGAGAAAGAGGTATGTTGCCCAGCTCATGTTTGGGAGAGGTGGACATAGTAGCAAGCAGTGAGGCGACCTAAATCGACCACTCTATGTAGGTATTCTGAGACACACATGCACACACTCATATAAATATGCTCAGGCACACACACATGCGTGGCTGGTGCCGATCGCTCCCAGCATTTACTGTGATATCATTAAATGCCACAAAACTAAAACAGGCTAATCTGAGTCATTAATCATGGGTAAGGGTACAACTGCTGATCTAATGCGGAAGTGTTACGAACATTTGCAGCAATGGTGAGGGCGCAACGTGAGATCAGTGGCAACGACAATCGGCTGCTGCAGTCGGCAACGTGGTGCACGGGCGGCGGCAGCTGCGAGGCAACGTATAGTCCTGCTACAGTGGCAACGTGAATGTTGCGAACGGCAACGTGGTGTCAGATCGGCGTGGGGCGGTTCTACGGGCGGCAACGTGGGTCAGTGCTGCGAGCGCTGGTGAATACTGCGAACGGCAGCGTGTGGTCAGTGCTACCCAGCGCGTGAGATCGATGCTGCGGGCGGCAGCGTGAAGGAGTACGAGCGGCGCAACGGGAGTGATGCGGTTGCTGGCGTGGTGGTGCTACGAACGCGGCCGATCCTGACGCGGTAACACAGTAGTCGTACTACGAACGATGCTACGCCGAACAGCTGGCATAAGTCAGTGCGCGAACGGCAACGTAGATGCTACAGGCGGCAGCAGTCTTGCAGGCAACGTGAGGTGCTGCAGCTGCGGCGTGGTGCAGTGCGAGCGGCAACTGGAGTGTACGCGGTACGGCATCGTGGGCTGCGAGCGGCGTGGGGTGGTGCTCAGGCTGCAGCAGAGGTGGTGCTACAGGCAGCGGCATGGTGGCTGCAGGCAGCAGCGGCGTGGTGTGCTGCAGGTAGCAGCGTGGGGCGTGCAGGCAGCAACGCCAAGGATCAGTGCTGCGGGCAGCAGCATTTGGTGAATGCTGCAGGCGGCAGCAAGTGGGCAGGCGCAGCGTGGGGTGTGTTGCAGGCAGCGGCGAGGGTCCGGCTGCAGGCATTTTCCAGTGCTGCGGGTAGTGCGTGGGGTCAGTGCGCAACGTGTCAGTGCTGCGGGCGGCAGCGTGGATCGGTGCTACGGGTAACGGCGTGGGGTGTGCTGAAGGCGGCCTGAGTCAGTGCTGCGGGCGGCAGCGCTGGGGTATGCTGAGCGGCGCAGCGGCCTGGTCAGCGTGCTGCAGGCGGCGGCGGTGGGCGGCAGCATGGATGGTGCTGCAGACAGCAGCGGCAAGGCCCCAGTGCTGCGGGCGGCAGCGTGGGGTGAGTGCTGCGGGCGGCAACGAGTTGTGCTGCAGGCGGCAGCTTGAAGGTCAGTGCTACGGGCAGCAGCATGGGATCAGTGCTGCAGGCAGCTGGCGCAGTCAGTGCAGGCAGCAGCAGGTGGTGCTGCAGGCAGCAGCATGGGCGTGAACGGCAGCGTGGGGTGAGGATGCTGCGGGGCATGGCACGGGTCAGTGCTGCAGTAACGAGGAGTCAGTGCGGCAGGCAGCAGCGTGGGCGTGAGGTGCTGCAGGTAACGCGGGGTCAGTGCTGCAGGCGGCGTGGGTCAGTGCTACGGGTAACGGCTGGTCAGTGCTGCAGGCAGCAGCGTGGGCTCAGTGCTACGGGTGGCAGCGTGGGAAGGAAGCAACATTCGGTGCTGCGGGCAGCGTGAGTTTAATGTTGCAGGCAACGGCGATGAAGTCCCAACGAATTCTTATGGTGAGTGCTGCATGCGGCGGCGTGGGAGTCGGTAACTCAGGCAACGGCGTGAGATCAGCTGCGGGCAGCACCGTGGGTCGGTGCTGCAGGCAGCGGCATTGAGGTCAGTGCTGCGAACCAGCAGCGTATGGTTGGTGCTGCGGGTAGCGTGAGACTTTGTGAGGTCAGTGCTGCGGGCGGCGGCATTAGGTCAGTTCTGTGGGTGGCAGGTGGAATTCAGTGCTGCGGGTGGCAGCAGTGCTGCAGGCGGCGCAGCGAGGTCAGCAGCGTGGGGTCAGTGCTGCCGGGCGGCAACGTGCAGTCAGTGCTGCGGGCGGCAGCCTGGGACAGTGTTGCGGGCTGGCGCAGCGTGGGCCAGCTGCTGCGGGCGGCGGCAGTGTGCTGCGGGCGGCGGCGTAGTGCGGGCGGCAGTGTATGGTGAGTGCTGCAGGCGGCGGCGTGAGATGCTGCCGGCAGCAACGTGGGATCAATGCTGCAGGCAGCAGCGTGGTGCAATGTTGCAGACGGCGGCGTGAAGTCAATGCTGCGGGGCGGCGGCGTGGTCAATAACTGCGAGGCGGCGATGTAGTGAGTGCTGCGGGCGGCAGCATGGGGTCAGTAACGCCGGCGCGCAGCGTGGGGTCGGTGCTGCGGCGTGCAGGCGGCGGCGTGGTCAGTGCTGCAGGCGGCAGCGTGGTGGTGTTGCAGGCCCGGCAGCGTGAAAACTGCAGACAACAGATCGGTGCGGCGGGCAGCGTACGGGCAGCGGCGTGCAGTGAGTGCTGCGTGCGGCGGCGATGGGGCACTCGGGTAGCGGCGATGGTGGCTGCTGCAGGTAACAACGATAATCATGCTGCAGGCAGCGTATGGTCAGTGCTGCGGGTGGCAGCGTGGGATCAGTCAGCGTGGGGTCCGGTTGAGCTGGCGGCGTGGTTTAAACACAGGTCAGTGGTGCGAACGGCGGCGTGGTGGCGGGCGGCTGGCGTATGCGGGAAAACGGGGTCGTTAACGCCCGAGCGGCGGTGGTGCAGCAGACCAACGGCGTGGGTCGGTGCACGGGCAGCGGCGTGAGTCCGTGCTGTGGCGGCGTTGGTCAGTGGTGCGAACGGCGGCGGCTGAGGTGCTCGGGCGGCAACGTGGGTAAATTGAGGTCAGTGATCTGGGCAGCTGCGTGAGGTCAGTGCTCCAGGCAGCAACGTGGGGTCAGTGCAACGTGGGGTGCTCAGGCAGCAGGGTCAGTGCTCCAGGCAGCAACGTGGGTCAGTGCTCCAGGCAGCGGCGTGGGGTCAGTGCTCCAGGCAGCAACGTGGGGTCAGTGCTCCAGGCAGCAACGTGGGGTCAGTGCTCCAGGCAGCAACGTGGGGTCAGTGCTGCGAGGCAGCAACGTGGGGTCAGTGCTGCAGGCAGCAGCGTGGGGTCAGTGCTGCAGGCGTAACGTGGGGTCGGTGCTGCAGGCAGCAACGTGTTCACACACGCTGTGAATACAGTTAGTATTGCCAAGGTCGAATTTAACTCAATAAAACTAGAATAAAAAGTGAGAATAGCTACGATATTGTTGGATTGTCAGTGACAAAACTGGAATGTATAGAGAAATAAAGTAAGTGAGCACAATCGTACACATTATAAGGCATTATGTGCCTTTACTCCCGCAAACTAGATTTCCATCTTTTGCATTGGCAATTCGACTCATTGTCTGGTGTCTCATTCATATCTGGATGTGCTTCCACGATAAACTCTCTCTGAATATAGTAGAGGCAGCTGACAAGTATTTAGGAAGTCGCAAAATGGTAAATTAAAATCTCTGAGTAATGATGGCTCAATAATCATATATATCAAACTGCACAAATATTTAATAAAGAAGGCAAAATCCGAAAGTTATATTTTCAAACAAATAATTTATTGAACTGTAATGAAATTAAAAATCTAATTTGTATGGACCGACTCTTAAGTTAACAATATTAGGCGGCTGGCAACACCGCAGTATGGCGAGATCGGCACGATGACTAGTGTCATATATCGCTGTCAATAATTGTAATCTGCTTAATTCAATAGAAGTTAATTGTTTATGTTAGTAGGTTAAAACTCGATGACCAGGCAAGCTAGTGTCTTGTGATTTGTCATAAAGACAGGAGTGCAATAGCTTGCATTAATTTCCAATGAGCAGATTAATTTTCAGGGCAATGCAGCGCTATTTTGGAAGTCAGAAACCACAAGGAAGAAATGCACAATAAAAGCACAATAAAAAAATATTGCTGCCATTTTCAGCTTTACTATCTTTGCAGAACTGAGTAACCCAAAAACAAGTCCCAATCAGTGGAACAGTATCTAAACAACTCTGACATCAAATCCCCTAGCCTGACGTATCAAAATAACATCATCATGCTCCAAAACCAGAGTGAAAATGTTTAGTTGATCAAACTTGTCTGTTACTAATTTTTTATGCGGTTTTTTTTTATTGTATTATTTATTTTAAATTTTTTGTTTTTTTTTTAAAATTGCTTTATCAAAAAATATTTTTTAGTTTCTATGACTATTCTTTTCCAAAAAAAAAGAATACAATTAACTTTTTAATTTGAATTTTTTTCCCGATTCTTTGACTTTCAAGTCTAGTGGGAAAATTTTCTGGGACCAAAATTTTTTTTGGGGCCCCCAAAAAATTTTTCCAACCCCGTTAAAGGATGGAAATGTTTTTGACAAATTTTTTTAACCCCAAAGGGAAAATGATGAGTGTTTTTGGGGGTTTTTTTAAAAACCCATGTGCCCCGGTTTTCATGATGTTTTGAGTATATTTAAATTGGGGAAAAAAATAAAAAATAATTCTAAAAACCCCTTTAGATGATTGTTTAGCCCCAGCGGCCCCAAAAAACCCCCTTTTTTCCCCTCTCTCACCCACAAAAAGGGGGGGCCCGGGGATAATCCCCCCGCCCCCGGGGAAAAAACACACAACATGCTCAAAACACATAAAAACATCATAAATAACCAATAAAAACACTAAAACACTCATCAGAGGATTTGCAAAGACAAAAAAAGGCAGAGGGGGGACACAGCAAAAAGGGGCACGGGGGGAAAAATCCAAAGAATCAGGGGTGAAATTTTTTGGGGGGGTCAGGAAGTGGAAAAATTTGGGAACGTGTGGGGGAGGCAGGTTCCATACATGGCAAGAGGGGTTTATAAAACTCATGGCGCCCCGGGGTGGTGGGGGCCCCTGGGGCGGGCCAGGGCCCTGGCCCCAAAAAAAACGGTGGGGGGAGGCCCCAGGACCAACACAAACACACACACACCCCCCCACACACACACACACTGGGGGTGGTGGCAAAGCTCCCTAGGAGGGATTCCCAAATTTGGGGGGCGGAAACATTTCAAATGTTTCCTTACACCCCCACAAAACCAGCCTAGTGTCAATCGACATGTACCTAGGACAAAATGGTAACTAACCAATATAATCCATTTTTTCACAGTGAAGAGGGGGGGGGCCAGCGAACCCCCCAAATAAGTGGTACATACCTCCTCCCCCCAAACCCCCCATAATTTTAAAATATGCCCCCCCACACACACACACACACACACACACCAAAACCCCTTCATACAAAGTTTACCCGACTGCAGAAAATGGGGCATCCTAAAATTTTAAAAAAAATGGGGTCCCCAAAAAAATGAAAAAAAGGGGAAGGGGGTCTGAAAGGAAGGATGAGCAGAAAGACTCAAGATCCAATTTAAAAAGGGGTGGAAAAAAATAAAAAAACTTTTTTTGAATGGAAATACCGGCAGAGAGCAAAATTTTGGGGGGTTTCGAGCTGTAGCTGCTGAGGCAAGATAAAAACCAGGCGAAGGAACCGGAAGTGTTAAGCGGATATAAAGATGACCGAAAGGAGCAATGTGATGGGAACGAAACATCAAAAAAACACAAAAGGGGGGGTTTAAAGGTTGAAAGGGCTAAGAAATCCTTGGCAAAATGATGTCATGCCCCAGGGTGTCCGGGGGGGATAATGGGATAAGACAAAGGGGGATGCTTTAATCAAATCCCCCGATATAAGGGAAAAAAAGGGAAGAGGAAAGGGAGAGGTACTAATTTTTCATGGCCTTCTGGATGCTGAAGACATGACCAATGATGAAAA
>WNWK01030364.1:0-23571 GCA_009830355.1 Cherax destructor
TGCAGGTCTTTGATTTAAATTTAGCTATAATATATTCTCCATGTTCATCCCTTGTACAAGAATTTTCGATACAATCGAGTTGATCTGTATAATATATTGCTGTTCCACCCCCTCGCTGGTCTGTCCTACAGTTGTGAATGGCTGTGTAACCTGGGATGGCATAGATACCTGTAGTATCAGGCTTTAGCCAGGTCTCAGTGAGTGTGATGATTGACATATTGGACTGTAGGGATTGGAGTAGTGCTGTGAGGTCATCATAATGTTTGCTCAACGATCTAACATTGTAATTGAAGATAGTTAAGTTATTGTTGGCTCTGAGTAATGTCTTTGCTTGATCAGCTGTGTAATAGTTACAATTGCTGTTGGAGTCATGTAAGTCATTTAATAATAGGTTGATATCAGGATCAATGCCTGTAATCATAGGAATTAATGTGATTCTATAACTAGACTTGGGAACAATAGATTATGCTAAACTTAATGATATGGTATTAGATTAAAGTCTTACTTGCTAATGGATTAACACAATTATGTGCAAGTGTTTACAGGAATTTTTACAGTGATATAGGATATTTGAATAATGTTAATGATATACTAATTTAACTGTCTAATGAATGGTTAGAACAATTTCAATGACTAGTATTAAATTGGTATGGAAAAGAAATTTTTGATTCAATGTGGCACTGGTTGAAACTTTTAGTATATGAAAGGCAATAAGAGGTTAATGAATGCAAAGAGCTATTGAACTAGAAGTTAAAACAGATTTGACTAATATTAAAAGTAGTTTTGATTAAATTGAAGTTAATAAAGTGACTGAAGTTGGCTAATGGTAAAAGGTATTTATAAAATATAAGTAAATGATTGCACTTATCAGGTAGTTGCTTATAAAGGAAATATAAAGTAAGTCACATATACAATGAGGTAGTTGTTAGAATATATGAATACAATTAAGCAAATAAAGTGACTGAAAGTTGACTAAAGTTGGCTAATGGTAAACAGTATTTATAAAATATAAGTAAATGATTGCACTTATCAGGTAATGAAACAGATCACAATCAATTGAAAATATGGAGAAATTGTTGTTGGTGTGGATAAACGAAAAACTGCTAGTGGGTGATAGTGCTGTGCAGTCAATAATTTGTGAAAAAGCAAGGCAGTTACATGCCGATCTTGTCAAGAAAATGCCTGGAACCATTGTTGATGTTGATGAATTTTCGTCCAGCAAAGGCTGGTTCAAAAACTTCAAGAAGTGAAGTGGCATACACAGTGTTGTAAGGCATGGTGAGGGTACCAGTTTAGACAAACATGCAGCTGAAAAATTTGTGAGTGAATTCAAAGAATATGTAGAGGCTGGAAATTTCAAACCCGAACAAGTGTTTAATTGTGACGAAACAGGCCTGTTTTGGAAGAAAATGCCAAGGAGTACCTACATCACACAGGAGGAAAAGGCAATGCCAGGACACATGCCTATGAAAGACAGGCTAACTATTATGTTGTGTAGTAATGCTAGTGGGGATTTCAAAGTGAATGAAGCCTTTACTGGTGTATCACTCTGAAAATTCCAGAGTATTCAAAAAATACAGTGTTACTAAGAGTAAATTGTGTGTGATGTGAAGGCATGGGTCACAAGGGAAATTTTCCTGTAATGGTTTAATCAAGTGTTTGGCCCGAGTGTGAAGAACTATCTCCTGGAAAAGAAATTGGGAATCAAGTGCCTCCTGGTAATGGACAATGCTCCTGCTCATCCTCGAGACTTGGAAGACCAATTGTCTAAGGAATTCAGTTTTGTAACAGTGAAGTTCTTGCCTCCTAACACCACTCCTTTCATCCAGCCCATGGACCAGCAGATCATTGCAAATTTCAAAAAACTGTACACCAAAGCAATGTTTCAAAGGTGTTTTGATGTGACTTCAGACACTAAATTGACCCTAAGAGAGTTCTGGAAGGATCACTTCAATATCTTCCATTGAATAGGCCTTATAGATAAAGCTTGGCAGGGAGTGACTTTAAGAACATAAGAATCGGTAATTCTACCAATATTAATACATAAGAAAGGAGGAACATTGCAGCAGGCCTGTTGGCCCATACTAGGCAGATCCTTCACATTCCATCCCACTAACAAGATATTTGTTCATAAGAACATAAGAAAGGAGGAACACTGCAGCAGGCCTGCTGGCCCATACTAGGCAGGTCCTTCACATTCCATCCCACTAACAAGATATTTGTTCAACCCAATCTTAAATGCTACCCAAGAAATAAGCTTTGATAATTTTATTTACTCATGTGCAATTCCCACTCAAATCCAACCCCTCTCACTCATGAATTTATCCAACCTAAATTTGAAACTAACCAAGGTCCTAGCTTCAATAACCCTACTAGGCAGACTGTTCCACTCATCAACTACCATATTTCCAAACCAATACTTTCCTATATCCTTTCTAAATCTAAACTTATCTAACTTGAATCCATTATTGCGGGTTCTCTCTTGGAGAGATATCCTCAAGACCTTATTTATATCCCCTGTGTTAATACCCATTTTCCACTTGTATACCTCGATCATGTCTCCCCTCATTCTACATCTTACAAGTGAATGTAATTTAAGGCTCTTCAATCTTTCTTCGTAAGGAAGATTTCTAATGCTATGTATTAATTTAGTCATTCTACGCTGAATGTTTTCTAACGAATTTATGTCCATTCTGTAATATAGAGACCAGAACTGAACTGCGCAATCAAGGTGAGGCCTTACTAACGATGTATAAAGCTGTAATATAACCTCTGGACTTCTGTTGCTTACACTTCTTGATATAAATCCCAGTAATCTATTTGCCTTATTAAGTACGCTTAGGCATTGCTGTCTTGGTTTAAGGTTGCTGCTTACCAAATAGGCTAGATAAATATATGAGTGGGTGCGGGTGGGTGTGAGTTGGATCTGACTAGTTTGTGCTACTAGGTCAGATGCCGTGCTCCTTCCTTAAGTGGATGTAACCTGACCTATCTGGGTCGGGGCATTGGCTTAAGCCGGTGGGAGACTTGGACCTGCCTCGCATGGGCCAGTAGGCCTGCTGCAGTGTTCCTTCTTTCTTATGTTCTTAAGTCCTTCTCGCAATCTGTATGGCTAAGTTCTACGTTATTTAACTTATAAATGCTTGGGTTATGGACACTCCCGAGCTTCAGAACCTTGCATTTATCTACATTGAACTGCATCTGCCACTTTTCTGACCACGAATTAAGTTTGTCTAAATCTTCCTGAAGTTCTATGACATCTATGTTTGAATCAATTATCCTACCTATCTTCGTGTCGTCGGCGAATTTGCTCATATCACTAGTAATTCCCTCGTCAAGGTCATTGATATATATTATAAATAACAATGGGCCTAAGACTGATCCCTGTGGAACACCACTTGTTACACGTCCCCATTTGGATTTAACCTTATTTATGCACACTCTCTGCTTCCTATTGGTGAGCCATGACTCGATCCATGACAGCACTTTTCCCCCAATGCCATGAGCTGCCACTTTCTTTAACAGTCTCTGGTGCGGTACTCTATCAAAAGCTTTACTAAAGTCTAAATAAACAATATCGAATTCTTTATCGTGATCAACAGCCTCAACCCAATCTTAAATGCTACCCAAGAAATAAGCTTTGATAATTCTATTTACTCATGTGCAATTCCCACTCAAATCCAACCCCTCTCACTCATGAATTTATCCAACCTAAATTTGAAACTACCCAAGGTCCTAGCTTCAATAACCCTACTAGGCAGACTGTTCCACTCATCAACTACCCTATTTCCAAACCAATACTTTCCTATATCACAGTCACTAGCAAAATGGTTATGAAACAACTAGACCGACTGAAACAAAATAAATCGCCGGGTCCTGATGAGCTTTTTGCAAGGGTTCTTTAAGGAATGCAAAATGGAACTCTGTGAACCAATATCTAACATTTTTAATTTATCTCTTCAAACAGGTGTAGTGTCTGATATGTGGAAGATGGCTAATGTAATTCCTATTTTTAAAGCAGGGGACAAGTCACTACCGTCAAATTACCGCCCAATAAGCCTGACCTCAATTGTAGGCAAATTACTAGAGTCAATTATAGCTGATATTATTAGAAGCCATCTAGATAACCATAATTTGATTAATGATACTCAGCATGGATTCACGAGGGCTGTTCCTGCCTATCTAATTTATTAACCTTCTTCACTAAAGCTTTTGAGGCTGTTGATCATGATAAAGAATTCGATATTGTTTATTTAGACTTTAGTAAGGCTTTTGATAGAGTACCGCACCAGAGACTGTTAAAGAAAGTGGCAGCTCATGGCTTTGGGGGGAAAAGTGCTGTCATGGATCGAGTCATGGCTCACCAATAGGAAGCAGAGAGTGTGCATAAATGGGGTTACATCCGAATGGGGACTTGTAACAAGTGGTGTTCCACAGGGATCAGTCTTAGGCCCATTGTTATTTATAATATATATCAATGACCTTGACGAGGAATTACTAGTGATATGAGCAAATTCGCCGACGACACGAAGATAGGTAGGATAATTGATTCAAACATAGATGTCATAGAACTTCAGGAAGATTTAGACAAACTTAATTCGTGGTCAGAAAAGTGGGAGATGCAGTTCAATGTAGATAAATGCAAGGTTCTGAAGCTCGGGAGTGTCCATAACCCAAGCACTTATAAGTTAAATAACGTAGAACTTAGCCATACAGATTGCGAGGACTTGGGGTGATGGTAAGCAGCAACCTTAAACCAAGACAGCAATGCCTAAGCGTACGTAATAAGGCAAATAGATTACTGGGATTTATATCAAGAAGTGTTAGCAACAGAAGTCCAGAGGTTATATTACAGCTTTATACATCATTAGTAAGGCCTCACCTAGATTACGCAGCTCAGTTTTGGTCTCCATATTACAGAATGGACATAAATTCGTTAGAAAACATTCAGCGTAGAATGACTAAATTAATACATAGCATTAGAAATCTTCCTTACAAAGAAAGATTGAAGACCCTTAAATTACATTCACTTGTAAGACGTAGAATAAGGGGAGACATGATCGAGGTATACAAGTGGAAAATGGGTATTAACAAAGGGGATATAAATAAGGTCTTGAGGATATCTCTCCAAGAGAGAACCCGCAATAATGGATTCAAGTTAGATAAGTTTAGATTTAGAAAGGATATAGGAAAGTATTGGTTTGGAAATAGGGTAGTTGATGAGTGGAACAGTCTGCCTAGTAGGGTTATTGAAGCTAGGACCTTGGTTAGTTTCAAATTTAGGTTGGATAAATTTATGAGTGAGAGGGGTTGGATTTGAGTGGGAATTGCACATGAGTAAATAGAATTATCAAAGCTTATTTCTTGGGTAGTGTTATGGGGTATTATGGACTTGTTATGGGGGCTATTGGAACCCAGCATGTATTGTTGTAATTAAATAACATGAATGCCTAATTATATTGAATTAACCAGCAGTGCTGCTCGGGAGAGTTTAAAAGGCTTGGCCAGCCTTAGAAGCTTGGGGGCTCATTTGACTGTTTTTCTCAATATAATAGGTTATATAAATAATGCACACATTTAATTAAGTATTAAAATATAGTTGCATGTCTCATTGTAATAACATAAGATATATTGAGAGTACATGTGGAGATATGCAAAGTGATGTTTTTTTGTTTTGGGGGAGGAGCTTAGAGAGATGTTGTTTTTCCCACAATGCTTCCTGAGAACAATGGCTGCTAGAGTGAGCTGTTGCTGTTGGTGCTTATCTTAACTTGGCTTCAGGGCTGAATGAGAGCCCAAAAAGGTAATAGGGAGGGTTGTAGATCGATGTTACCATGACATTCTGTGATCTTCAGTGTATCAAGACACTGGAGGGTTAAGAAATGTTGAGAAAAAGAGAGTTGAAGGTGGCAGCTGAGCCATGTGCTTTGGGTAAGGCTGTTTATATGTTTAGGAGTGGAGACCTGTACATTATATGTATATACTTCTTAATATAGCTCTATTTTTATAATGTTGGTTTAAATAACCATTGAGAGGAATGAAAAGGGACCAATAAGTTTTCAGATGCAGCAGCTAACCTGAGTAAGTATCTTTAGCCAAATAATGTCCTCCTTTTACCCTAAGACCTTTTGAGTAGATACCCTATGCTAGTACATGTAGAACCTTGATGATAAATAAGGGAAAATAACATAACATGGGGGCCTGTTGGGTTGAACAAATATCTTGTTAGTGGGATGGAATGTGAAGGACCTGCCTAGTATGGGCCAACAGGCCTGCTGCAGTGTTCCTCCTTTCTTATGTTCTTATGTTCTTATATCCTTTCTAAATCTAAACTTATCTAATTTGAATCCATTATTGCGGGTTCTCTCTTGGAGAGATATTCTCAAGACCTTATTTATATCCCCTTTGTTAATACCCATTTTCCACTTGTATACCTCGATCATGTCTCCCCTCATTCCTCGTCTTACAAGTAAATGTAATTTTAGGGTCTTCAATCTTCCTTCATACGGAAGATTTCTAATGCTATGTATTAATTTAGTCATTCTACGCTGAATGTTTTCTAACGAATTAATATCCATTCTGTTTTATGGAGACCAGAACTGAGCTGCGTAATCTAGGTGAGGCCTTACTAACGATGTATAAAGCTGTAATATAACCTCTGCACTTCTGTTGCTTACACTTCTTGATATAAATCCCAGTAATCTGTTTGCCTTATTACGTATGCTTAGGCATTGCTGTCTTGGTTTAAGGTTGCTGCTTACCATAACCCCAAGTCCTTTTCGCAATCTGTATGGCAAAGTTCTACGTTATTTAACTTATAAGTGCTTTAGTTATGGACACTCCCGAGCTTAAGAACCTTGCATTTATCTACATTGAACTGCATCTGCCACTTTTCTGACCAGGAATTGAGTCTGTCTAAATCCTCCTGAAGTTCCCTGACATCTATGTTAGAATCAATTTTCCTACCTATCTTCGTGTCATCGGCGAATTTGCTCATATCACTAGTAATTCCCTCATCAAGGTCATTGATATATACAGTGGACCCACGGTTAACGAAATTAATCCGGTCCAGGAGCTATTACTTAATCTGAATCTTTCGTTATCTGAAACCTTATTTCCCATAAGAAATAATGTAAATACAATTAATTCGTTCCACAAAAAAATAATCACTCAAAAAAATAAAAAAAATAACATTTAGTTACCTTTATTGAAGAGTTGCAGGCATCTGGAAGGTAGAGTTGCTGACAGGGGCAGGGTGTTAATGGTTGGAAGGGCAATCCCCCTCCAAAAGGACTTCAGGTAACAAGTCCCTCTCTGGGGTTACTTCCCTTCTTTTTCTTAATGCATGAATGCTACACTCCCTGCATGCCTGCTACACTCCCTGCATGCCTGCTACACTCCCTGCATGCCTGCTACACTTCCTGCATGCCTGCTACACTCCCTGCATGCCTGCTACACTCCCTGCATGCCTGCTACACTCCCTGCATGTCTGCTACACTCCCTGCATGCCTGCTACACTCCCTGCATGCCTGCTACACTCCCTGCATGCCTGCTACACTCCCTGCATGAATGCTACACTCCCTGCATGAATGCTACACTCCCTGCATGAATGCTACACTCCCTGCATGAATGTTACACTCCCTGCATGAATGCTACACTCCCTGCATGAATGCTACACTCCCTGCATGAATGCTACACTCCCTGCATGAATGCTACACTCCCTGCATGAATGCTACACTCCCTGCATGAATGCTACACTCCCTGCATGAATGCTACACTCCCTGCATGAATGCTACACTCTCTGCATGAATGCTACACTCCCTGCATGCCTGCTACCACTGGGGTGCCACTAGGAAGCTTCTTTGGACCCATGGTGACTTATTTCACAGTGACAATCACTAAACCACCAAAAAAGACACCAAATATATTGTGAATCTTTGAAAAAGCGCGCTAGGTAATGTTCTCTCAATGGTAAACAACGCTTCACTGGCGTCCTGCGCTTGCGCGGAGCAGGCGGACACGTCTA
Organism: Cherax destructor; assembly: GCA_009830355.1. Classification (NCBI taxonomy): domain Eukaryota; kingdom Metazoa; phylum Arthropoda; class Malacostraca; order Decapoda; family Parastacidae; genus Cherax; species Cherax destructor. The sequence continues at coordinate 8,027 of WNWK01030364.1, forward strand.
ATACCTTTCGGTAACCGAGGAATTTTTCGCTAACCGATTATGAAAAAAGCTTACGTTTTCTGAAGCTTACGTTAACGGAACCTTTCGTTAACCGAGGGTCCACTGTATTATAAACAACAACGGGCCTAAGACTGATCCCTGTGGAACACCACTTGTTACAGATCCCCACTCGGATTTAACCCCATTTATGCACACTCTCTGTTTCCTATTGGTGAGCCATGACTTGATCCATGACAGCACTTTTTCCCCAATGACATGAGCTGCCACTTTCTTTAACAGTCTCTGGTGTGGTACTCTATCAAAAGCCTTACTAAAATCTAAATAAACAATATCGAATTCTTTATCGTGATCAACAGCCTCAAAAGCTTTACTAAAGAAGGTTAATAAATTAGATAGGCAGGAACGGCCCCTCGTGAATCCATGCTGAGTATTATTAATCAAATTATGGTTATCTAAATGGCTTCTAATAATATCAGCTATAATTGACTCTAGTAATTTGCCTACAATTGAGGTCAGGACAATGAACTCTGCTGGGAGAAAGTTGTGGCTAGATTCTGTCCCAGAGAGGGATTTTGAAGGGTTTGGGGCTGACCCTGAGGAGCCTATGGAAGTTATGGAAAGTATTGTGGCATTGGGGAAGTCCATGGGGTTAGAGGTTAGTGACGAGGATGTGGAAGAGTTGGTGGGGGACCCCAATGAAGATCTAACCACTGAAGAGCTGCAAGAGCTTGAGCTGTAACACCATCAAAAAAGAACTCAGGAAATTGCTTCAATGAAGGAGGAAGAGATGTAAGGTGCCTTCTTCAAAGACTAAGGACATTTGTGCAAAGTGGAGTGAGGTGCATTCATTTGTAGAGGAACATCACCCTGACAAAGATGTTGCAATCTGTGTCGGCAACATGTACAATGACTATCTCTTGTCCCATTTTAGGGACATTATAAAGAGACGCCAACAACAGAGCACTCTGGACAGATATTTAGTGCCACAGGTGTGCAGTGACTCTCAAGCTGGTCCTAGTGGCAGTAAAAGACAAAGAAGGGAAGTGACCCCAGATGAGGACTTGGTACCTTGAGTCCTTATGAAGGGGGATTCCCCTTCCAAAGAATAGCCTCTCCCCTCCTCCCTGTCTTCCATCCAGCAACATAAGTCTTCAATTAAGGTAAGTATCATGTTGAATGTTCATTCTTTTGTGCATGTAAATCTATCTTTAAGGCCCCCAAAAAATTTTTAATACTTCTGGGTGTCTGGAACGGATTAATTGAATTTAAATTATTTCTTATGGGGAAAATAGTTTTCGTTTTCGTCGATGTTGGTTTTAGTCGATCCCTCTGGAACGGATTAAACACGAAAACCAAGGGAACACTGTAGTTATAGTTAATATAAAAGGAGTTTTTTTATGGGTTGTAATTGTATTTCTGATTTTTATATAACTTATATACTACTTTAAATTGGAATGTTGCAGCTTCCTGCAATGGTCGCGGTTGCCTGTAAGTGAATATATTTTTAGAAGAGGAGCTCTTCAGCTTTACAATGAAAATGTAATGTGTTAATAAACCATAAAATAGAGTAGGAAACGGAATTTAACCCCTCAGGAATAAAGTTAGAAGCTTTTCCTTGGCATTTTATCTCTTTGACAGGAAAAAAATTTCAGTTCAATCATTAACGGTGATAAGCCTGATTTTGGCTTCCATCAGGGAAATTAGAGGTATCCACCAAGGTTTAGGCCGAAACTAAATGCAATTTTCGTTTTCTATTTTGAAAAAGGTTTAAAACACTTCATGAGTGCAAATCATATGTCATGGTTGACTACAATTCCAGTTAGATCATTCTAAGGCTCCTTTGTGTCATTCATAATATATATATACACTAGAAGAATAAGAAGAAAATAGTCCTGAGAAGCTTCAAGAAAAAATATTTGTAAAAGGCATCAAGAAATTTCTCGCCTAGCTGGTAGTAATAAGTTATCTCAAGTTATATACACTGATGGATCTAAACAGGAGTCTTCTGGCAGGGCTGCATCTGCTCTGGTTGCCACCTCCCTAGTTAAGAACAATAATAATTTTTTTGAACTAGGCATAAGAATTAACAACTGGGCGTCTACACTACAAACTGAATTGTTTGCAATCCTTATGGCACTAAAGCTAACTTATGACACTGAGCTTGACTCTATCATCATTACTGATTCTATGTCATCATTGAAGGCTCTTGACTCATATAATGACTCTAACAGCATGCTCATTGGAGAAGCCAGGTATAGATACTCAAAAATCCGGGACAAAGGAATTAAAGTACATTTGCTATGGATTCCGTCACACATTGGATTACTCCTTCATGATAAAGTTGATATGTTAGCCAAGAAGAGCACCCATAAGGAGAATGTAGAATATAACTTTGGTATATCTGTGTCTAGCATTAGGAATAATATTAGGAGAGAAATAAATAATGAAAATGATAGCTATAGGAATGCAGTTAGAAGCCTGAGTAGATCTATAACCCACTATGATAACATGAATGTAGATAAGTATGTTTATGGAGCAACTTGCAATGTGAACAGACTGACTGATGTTGTAGTGGCCAGGCTTCGGCTTGGCTACAAGTACTTTTGGCAGTTTGGGAGATACACAGATGATGATCAAACTAAATGCAAATTATGTGATCAGGCATATGGTCACTGTCTTGAACACTATGTGCTGAATTGTCCACTTATTGCGGAATATAGAGATAGACAGTATAATAACCTATGTGACATGTCAAGATATCTTATTAGTGAAGGTAGGATACCACTTATTCTAAGCAAATTTCCTAAATTTGCTTGTAACAGATAAGTGAACTGTAGATATAAATCCAAATTAATTTCCATGAACATGCCTATCTGTGCTCATGATAATGCGAGCACAGGTGGGCATGTTTGTGGAGCAACTTGCAATGTGAACAGACTGACTGATGTTGTAGTGGCCAGGCTTAGGCTTGGCTACAGGTACTTCTGACAGTTTGGGAGACACAGATGATGATCAAACTAAATGCAAATTATGTGATCAGACATATGGTCACAGTCTTGAACACTATGTGCTTAATTGTGCACTTATTGAGGAATATAGAGATAGACAATATAATAACCTATGTGACATGTCAAGATATCTTATTCATGAAATAAGATACCTGCTTGTAATAGATAATTGAAATGTAGATATAAACCCAAATGTACAATTGTTAACCTCTTTGGGGCCTAGTGCCTAGGCCTTTTGTGTATCCATATGCTCTATGGTACCGTCACAGGATGATATGGGTGCACAATAAACTAGCCACTTCGGTGGCAAAATCTAAAAAAAAATCTAGTAACCAGCCAAACAATCATCAGTTATCTACTAGTAACCAGCATAACAACCATCAGTGTTATCTACTAGTAACCAGCCTAACAATCATCAGTGATATTTACTAGTAACCAGCCTAACAATCATCAGTGTTATCTACTAGTAACCAGCCTAACAATCATCAGTGTTATCTACTAGTAACCTTTCTAACAATCATCAGTGTTATCTACTAGTAACCAGCCTAACAATCATCAGTGTTATCTACCAGTAACCAGCCTAACAATCATCAGTGTTATCTACTAGTAACCAGCCTAACAATCATCAGTGTTATCTACGAGTAACCTTCCTAACAATCATCAGTGTTATCTACTAGTAACCAGCCTAACAATCATCAGTGTTATCTACTAGTAACCAGCCTAACAATCATCAGTTTTATCTACTAGTAACCAGCCTAACAATCATCAGTGTTATTTACTAGTAACCAGCCTAACAATCATCAGTGTTATCTACTAGTAACCAGCCTAACAATCATCAGTTATCTACTAGTAACCTTTCTAACAATCATCAGTGTTATCTACTAGTAACCAGCCTAACAATCATCAGTGTTATCTACCAGTAACCAGCCTAACAATCATCAGTTATCTACTAGTAACCAGCCTAACAATCATCAGTTTTATCTACGAGTAACCTTCCTAACAATCATCAGTGTTATCTACTAGTAACCAGTCTAACAATCATCAGTGTTATCTACTAGTAACCAGCCTAACAATCATCAGTGTTATCTACTAGTAACCAGCCTAACAATCATCAGTGTTATCTACTAGTAACCAGCCTAACAATCATCAGTGGTATCTACTAGTAACAAGCCTAACAATCCTCAGTGTTATCTACTAGTAACCTTCCTAACAATTATCAGTGTTATCTACTAGTAACCAGCCTAACAATCATTAGTGTTATCTACTAGTAACCTTCCTAACAATCATTAGTGTTATCTACTAGTAACCAGCCTAACAATCATCAGTGTTATCTACTAGTAACCAGCCTAACAATCATCAGTGGTATCTACTAGTAACCAGCCTAACAATCATCAGTTTTATCTACGAGTAACCTTCCTAACAATCATCAGTGTTATCTACTAGTAACCAGCCTAACAATCATCAGTGTTATCTACTAGTAACCAGCCTAAGAATCATCAGTGTTATCTACTAGTAACCAGCCTAACAATCATCAGTGGTATCTACTAGTAACAAGCCTAACAATCATCAGTGTTATCTACTAGTAACCTTCCTAACAATTATCAGTGTTATCTACTAGTAACCAGCCTAACAATCATTAGTGTTATCTACTAGTAACCACTAACAATCATCAGTTTATCTACGAACCTCTAACAATATCAGTGTTATCTACTAGTAACCAGCCTAACAATCATCAGTGTATCTACTAGTAACCAGCCTAACAATCATCAGTGTTATCTACAGTAACCAGCCTAACAATCATCAGTGTATCTACTAGAAACCCAGCCTAACAATCATCAGTGTTATCTACTAGTAACCTTCCTAACAATCATCAGTGTTATCTACTAGTAACCAGCCTAACAATCATCAGTGGTTATCTACTAGTAACAGCCTAACAATCATCAGTGTTATCTACTAGTAACCAGCCTAACAATCATCAGTGTTATCTACTAGTAACCAGCCTAACAATCATCAGTGTTATCTACTAGTAACCTTCCTAACAATCATCAGTGTTATCTACTAGTAACCAGCCTAACAATCATCAGTGTTATCTACTAGTAACCTTCCTAACAATCATCAGTGTTATCTACTAGTAACCTTCCTAACAATCATCAGTGTTATCTACTAGTAACCAGCCTAACAATCATCAGTGTTATCTACTAGTAACCAGCCTAACAATCATCAGTGTTATCTACTAGTATCCAGCCTAACAATCATCAGTAATTATCAATAAATCATCAACATAATCTTCATGTTATATTATTTAAGTTAATTAGAGAATTATTAGTTTAATTTTCTTGTGTAATTATTAAATAAGTTTTAAAATGGATGTTAATAAAGTATAATGTTGAGGCAGCTGAGAATCTTACTTTCCTTCCTTCCCACTCCTTTATCACATTATCTTAATATATATTAATATTCCTCAGTCTTCCTACTTACCTCATAAATCAATCTTCTACTGATAGTTACTCCACCATTATAATAATTGACAAAAATGTTGAATAATTCTCCCGTGATGTCGCCACTGTTGTTGTTGTTGAGGGTTTTGAGGCCACCACAGATTACACCGTATTGACCCAGCCACCCACAGCCAGCCAGCCAGCCAGCAGCCAGCCACAACCAGATTAAACCGTATTGACCCAGCAACCCACAGCCACCCAGCCAGCTAGTACTACCAGATTAAACCGTATTGACCCAGCAACCCACAGCCAGCCAGCCAGCCAGCCACAACCACAGATTAAACCGTATTGACCCAGCCACCCACAGCCAGCCAGCCAGCCAGCCACAGCCACAGATTACACCGTATTGAACCAGCCAGCCACAGCCAGCCAGCCAGCCACAGCCAGCCAGCCAGCCACAGCCAGCCAGCCAGCCACAGATTACACCGTATTAAACCAGCCACCCACAGCCAGCCAGCCAGCTACAGATTACACTGTATTGAACCAGCCACCCACAGCCACAGATTACACCGTATTCAACCAGCCACCCACAGCCAGCCAGCCAGCCAGCCACAGATTACAACGTATTGACCCAGCCACCCACAGCCAGCCAGCCAGCCACAACCAGATTACACCGTATTGACCCAGCAACCCACAGCCAGCCAACCAGCCACAACCAGATTACACCATATTGACCCAGCAACCCACAGCCAGCTAGCCAGCCACAACCAGATTACACCGTATTGACCCAGCAACCCACAGCCAGCCAGCCACAACCAGATTACACCGTATTGACCCAGCAACTCACAGCCAGCCAGCCACAACCAGATTATACCGTATTGACCCAGCCATCCTCAGCCAGCCAGCCACAACCAGATTAAACCGTATTGACCCAGCCACCCACAGCCAGTCAGCCACAACCACAGATTAAACCGTATTGACCCAGCCACCCACAGCCAGCCAGCCAGCCAGCCACAACCACAGATTAAACCGTATTGACCCAGCCACCCACAGCCACCCAGCCACAACATAGTAATAGTAATAGTAGTTTATTTGGACATGATACAAATAGTGGCCCGGTGGTCTGGTGGCTAGAGCTCTTGCTTCACACACGGAGGGCCCGGGTTCGATTCCCGGCGGGTGGAAACATTTCGACGTGTTTCCTTACACCTGTTGTCATGTTCACCTAGCAGCAAATAGGTAATAATAATAATACTTTATTGAGATATTGTACAATTATATATAGTAGACATAGTTATACATAGTTATTACATAGTTATTACTTAGTTATTAATGAGATGTACATGCCAAAAGCCCCTAATATGCTGTGCATTGCGGACATTCTTAGGACTACTTAATTCTAGACTACATGGTAAAAAGTTATGGTTGATAATTTATAAAATAAGTAAAGTTGCATATCTAAGTTATAAAGTTTGAATATAAGTTGAACATATCAATTAATTGTAGCAATGCAACTAATTGAGTGAGATAACAATTTAAAACAATTAATTGCATTGCAGTTAGTTTACGTGGTCATTAAAATGTAAGTGTTGTGGAAATAATTAGCTAAGTATGTAATATTCATAACAGGTTTTACATTCAATTGATTTTTTTTTTACATATTATTGGTTTTAAACAGGATTACAAAAACATATCCATAAATAACAGTGACCGCAATCACTAATGCAAATAATTACAAAATTCAATACAAAACATAAAATAATCAATCTCCAGTAAAACAATTAAAGAACAATAAAGTCCCTATCCCCGCCAACCACTATGTGCATACAATTATATGCACCAATTACATTTAACCAGAATCATTATCCAACAAACTACATGTGACCCTAATACATCAGGATGAATGTACAAAATAGAATACAGAAAGCGTAAATCACCACTGTAGCCTGACCCGTGTACCACATATCTGTCCACTCCAATATAATAAGAGCTCCAAGCCATTACCACTCCACATTCACTGGTACAGTAATGTCGTACACCAAACAATACATTTTTCACAAATTACTATAGTATTCCACACACAGGCACAATATATATTATACTCACGCATACAAATGACATGCACTCCACGTATACCCACTCACACCCAAAACTTGATACCACATGTACCACCTGACCTTTTCATTGTTAACACAGTTCCACTTCACATGATAATTCAAAACCTTGCCATCTCCGTGTACAACGACGAAAATATACGAAAAGTACGCCAAATTCATTTGACAGTAACCAAACATGTTACCGTCCTCTAACATCACCAAGTCTTGAATCTGCCAGAAGTCCACAGACCCATCAACCAGGTTTCAGTACCTCAGACCATACACAAACTTAGTTAATAACACTCCACATCAACACACTACACCATAACTTAACACCCAGCACAGAACAGGACAAACCCTTACTCTTCCCCAATTACAACCCCCCCCCTTAATACCCACACACCCAAATCCACTCCCCCACTCGATCACAACATACACACCCAAACCCATCTGTCTCCAGTCACCCAGTATAAAGGTTATCCGTCCCCCACCAAACCCCCTAACCATACCAATTTCAGTCAATCACAAGCAACATCCTGGCCATACCAAAGCCACAACCATACATTCCCAAGCAAGTCGCAGAGCCAAGCCCCCTTAAATCCCTACAACCCCCATTAATAACTCTCCCACCCGGAAATTCCTATAAGCCGAACTAAAATCCTTATCCCAATCCCTCCCATACACCTGCCTGTTTTACATTTCGTACGGTACATTACCGCAGCCAAGGCCCTAATTCTTTCCCTTATTCCCACCTCCCTCAGTCTCCATGACCCACACACGAAATCAACCAAACAATACATTAGGCCTCTCCTAACCCTGCCATCCACTCCTCCCAAGTCCAGGTACAGTGCCCTCAACAACTGTATCCCCCCTCCCCCAAGTTTGCATACCACCCCCCTCATCCACTCCCGCACCGGCCCCAAAGCTTCACAGAAATATATCACATGCAAGACAGTTTCCAACATTCCACACTTCTCACACCTGCCCTCCTGTACCAACCCCATACTGAATAATACCGCCCTGGACGCTACCGCCCCATGTAAAAATATGTACATCTGTTCCCGATCTCTTGCACGTAACCTAAGTCCTCTAAAACCCCTCCATATCCGAACCCAATCATATACTGGGAAAACCGCCGCACCCTCTACTACCTTAGCCTCCGCACCAAGACCCATCATTCCATTCACCTTCAATTTATGCAGTTCCTTAATTACCAATAAATTCCTCAACAAATCCCTACAGTAATCTAAATCCTTTCCCCCCCACCATTCACTCACCTCCCTCAATATGCCCCCCACCCCACTGAAATGCGGCAAATACCACCCCAGCCCCACCCTGGGGTCGACAGAGCACCAGACGATGCCATATTGTCTATTCCCTCAGGTAGAGACTTGGAGTGGATACAAAAAAAATATGGGTGATATAGAGATCAAATAAAAGGGAACATTACTAGAATATGGGAGAATAGACGGTAGCGGTCTATTCTCTTGGGAGTATGCTGCCACCACCTGCTCTTTTAATAGTGGAAGGGATAAAAGAAATGATAGTCATAGGAGAAGGGAGAAAAACAAGGAGTTTGGGTTAGAGCAGGAGAAAACCCAGTGAGAAATAATACAGGATAGTTAAAACAAGATAGGGGTCCTGATAAGTACTGGCTCTCAGGGTAGCATGGCCTGAAAACACGAGCAGTAGGCACCTTATCAGGGTCTTGACTCTCCACAGAAAAGTGATAATATCAAAGGTGGAAGTAAAACATACCCAGACATAACCACTTACAATTTAATAAACACATTACAAGGGTATCAGAAAGTGTTGGCACAAAAAAAACAATTGTAATAGCAAATACTTAATTCTTAGAGTAAGCCTTGCTTACTGATGTTAACACTCCCTCCCCACATAGCTTTTCCATACTGAGATTTACATTTCCTTGTTACATTCCTGCCTCAGGATGCTCCTGAGACCTTCCAAATCCCAGATTACAAGCCTGGTCTGATCCTCCAGGGCTAGGGTGTTCAAGGTTTCTAGCACTATCCTCTCCTCAGTATTTCTGGTGGATCTCTCCTACTTTGGAGGCATTTCTTTGGGGGGTGCCTGGTTGCTAACCCCAAGCCTGCTCCTACTCTTGAGGCATCTCTTTGGGGGGGGTGCCTGGTTGCTGCTAAACCTAAAAACATTTTCAGGTTTAGTCACAAAATACACAAGCAAGAACTTCTACAAACAAAACAAGATCTTGAAAAAAATATAAGAATGGAATATAATTAACAAATTATGAAAACAATAAAAAAATGGCATATCAAAAACAATTCAAGATTTTACATAAAAATAAGACAGCTGAAATACAGTAAACAAACAGTATAACTTAACACAATTATAATACACAAAAAAAAGAATGAACATATATGTTATACACAGAATAAACATGAAACAGGCTAGTATGAATAAGACAGAGGAAAATAAAATAGTGGTACAAAAATAGTAAAAACATATATAAGCTAGGTTAAGTTCAGTTACATGTGACAGGCAATCTACAGAAAATAAACATAGTTTAACATAAGTAGTAGATATTTAGTAAAAGAGTATTAGCATAAAAGATAGGTTAGGAAAGTTATAGGTTAGAAATATGAAGTATTAGGGTAGGTCACATGGTCAAAAATACTAGTCATTACACCTTAAATTATCATTATTCTTACAATTTACTCTAATCATACAATATACAGGTATCATCTATCATAATAAGGCAAGTTACAAGGTATACACAGTTAATAGGCCTTTTCTTAGAGTGATACAAGATATGCCGGCTGGAGGCTTGTTCCTCCAATGGCTATAACACAAAAAGACTGCATTGTAACAATATTTGATCTTCTCTACTTATCTCTCTCAATACAGATTATGAACTCACTTGTTAGCAGCAGTATAATCAATATGAGAGGTTGAAAAAGGCTTCTTAAGCTGACACAGGTGTGAGAGTGGATAGGGGAACTCTTCCATGTGTTCCCTCCCTTGTTTTGAATCGAATCCCTCTCATGTACACAAACTATTTACAAATTTCGACACAAGAAGGTCAACTTGCCTCTATAAACCTTATTTCTACTCACAATAATTATTGCAATGAATACTAATACTAGAAAAATAATCAGACACAAAGAAAATTAATGTTATACACTATATTACAGATTAACAAAAATTCTAGAGAAAACATATTGGAACATACAATAACAGAGCAACAGAATGCGCAGATAATCACAGTTCAAATACATTTCTTGAGTTAATTAACAGCATTTATTTCTTTCCCCTGAGTTACAGAACTATGCACATGGTAAATAGATAAGGATATAGACAAGAAATATAAGTGAGGACAGTCATGAAATTTTCACAACTAATATTTATCACACCTTACATAAATAATGCTTGAGGGGATGATTTGCTTCATTACACCACCCTCTTCCTTTCCCCCCAAGCCCCCTCTCCTCACCAAGCACCGTCTCACATACATACACACCAGTCTCCGCTCCAACCAAATTAAACCCAAACCACCCCTCCCTACCCCATTCCTAACAATTTCCTTCCGCAACCAATTCCTCCCATACGCCCAGATATACTTGAATACTCTACGCTCCAGCTCTTTCACATCCACCTGCAACAGTGGGTACACGCCAGCAACATACCAAATCCTACTGTAGACCAATGTGTTGACAGCAAGTACCCTCTGTCGCAAAGTGAGATCACTCGGCCTCCATGCAGACATACACAACCTAGCCCTTTGCACCACTCGACCTGAATTCACCTCTCTCGTCTGATTCCTATCCCTCATGTATACAATTCCACAGATAGTGATGCTATCCACCACGAACCACCCATACCCCTGACCCAAGCTCCCCCCCACCCAGGATCCTACCTCCAACATTTTCGACTTCGCACCATTCACACTCATCCCAGTGGCTTCGCAAAAAGTCCATAAACACCTCCGAACCGTCTCAAAACCAACCACATTCCCTAATAGCACCATGGTGTCATCAACATAACCCACAACACCCTCTATCCCGCCGCCCCCTCCCTGTACCCCACCGTCCACTAATCTATAGAATGGATCTTGCATGCATGCAAAGAGAATCTGCGACAGGGGACAACCCTGTCGCAGACCCCTATCCATCTCCACCACACCCCCAAGCCTGCCATTCACCTGTATTCTAACGCAAGCACCTACATATAATGCCCAAACCCAATCCACTACCTCCTCCCCGAAACCCTGTCTCCTCATCACCTCAAACAACACCTCACGTTCCACACTGTCATACGCCCCTTTCCAGTTCAAAGCTAAGATGCCTCCCCTACCACTATCTAAAACCCTTAATCCTCTCATGTCCCTTAAGCACCCCTCTACCCGGGATCCTCCCCTGCCCCCCTGCAATCACCTTCTCAAGCACCCTTTTCAATTTATTTCCCAATATTTTTGCAAAGATCTTATAGTCTGCATTCATGAGCATCAGTGGCCTGTAATTACTCAACATATTACCTACCTTTCCCTTTTTCACCAAAACCATTACACCCATCCCCATCCCTTTCCCCATCCTCCTATCCCTCTTCATCCGATTCATCACTTCCACCACACAACCTCTCATACTATCCCAGTGTTCCCTATAAAACTCATTTGCCAACCCATCTATTCCAGGAGCTTTGCCTTTACTAAGCCCACTCACTGCCTCCCATACCTCCTCTTCGCTGATTACCCCCCATATCCTCCCTATCCCCCTCCTCTAACCTCCCCACAATCCCCTCTGTAAGAATATTACAAGCCTTCAACTCCACATCCACACTACTCAGGTACCTCTGAAACCACTTGTCCACGTACACCCCTATCGCCTCTGTTCCTCTAATATTCATTCCCCGCTCATAACCATCTGCACTCTCCTCTACTTCCACATATTCCATTGTCCTTCTCTCCCTACGCACTCTACATTGACCTAACACATATTTTGAGGGTTTATCCCCCCACAAAACATCATCTATACCCGCCTTCATCCTACACGCCCCAAACCTCTCATTCTGTATTTCTATCAACCTATTCTTCAAATCCCTAATCTCCCCCGTAACTGCATATCCCCCTCTTACATAACAACTCTGTAGCAGGCCTTCTAAATATCGTTGCATCCCATATCGCCATTCCGCCTCCTCCTTTCCCAATCTCTGATAAAACATACGTATGCGTGGTTTTCCCACCGACACCCACCAACCCACCAAATCTTCCTCCCAACGCCCTCGTTTGCATAACCTACCCCACCATCCCGCAAACTCAACCCTTTTATCCTCACCCGATAACAACCTAATATTCAATTTCCAATATCCCCTATACCACTTAGCTACTCCTGACCAATCTACCTCAGCCAACACCCCCCTGTGATCAGAAAAACCCACATCCAAATAACTAATCCTACCCACCACAACAGACCCGGAAACATAAATCCTATCTAACATAGCCCCATAACCCCTCCTAACAAAAGTATGCTCCCCAGAATCCCCTACTCCAACTACATCCCCCAACCCCGCACTTCTTAATAAATCCCTCAGTTCAACCAACACACACCCGCCCCTTCTAGGCTCAACATCCCTCTCCCGAATTATGCAATTAAAATCCCCCCCAACTATCGACACCCCAGGTAAACCCCTGAAAGCATATATCATTACATCCCTTACAAATTCCACCTTCACCTTCCTTGAATGTTCTGCTGGCATGTATACACCCATGAAACATACTCGCACTCCACCCCACTCCGCCTCTACCCTCACTATCCGACACCCCCCCCACACTCTTCCCAAGCATATAATTTAAAAGGGCTAGAGTCTGCGACTGCTACCGCCACCCCAGTTAGTTTGATATCTTTATTATGCACCCCATACCCATCCTGTGGGCGGTAGTCAAAAGATTACAGAGGTACATAATGGGTCCAGGGACTGGACCTCAAAGTTTGATAGCTGAGCAAGTTACAAAGGTAATGAACTCAGATGGTCACAATCATGACAAGTTACAAAGGTATTTGCAGATTACAGAGGTATATATAGGGTCCAGAAACTGGGCCCCAAAGTTTTGATAGCTGAACAAGGTACAATGGTAGTTAATTCACTAGTTACAAGGTAATGAATCATGTAAGTAAATTTACTTACGTCTGTACATGGTTGCACTCATGAACAAATTATAAAGCAATGAGCAATATATTAGTCTACACCCAGCCAACTCTGTAATGAGTTATTGGTGCAAATTTTAATTGTTGGGTCACACACACACACATATACATATACACATACATATATACACATACACACGCATACATGTATATACATACACATACACATATGTACATACACACACACACGTGTCATTGCTTTATTTACAGGGAGCAAAGTCAGGGTATTTTTCCAGAATGGTCTGTAATATACCACTGTGGATAAAATACTTTGACATATCTTGAACATTTCTGAATGAGTAGTCTCTGAATTCATTAATTTTATCGCACTCCAGTACATAATGACGCAGGGTGTGACAATAATCCAACTGGCAAAGTTTACATCTTGTTTGGTCTACATCTGGTGGTGGTGATTTAACCTGCCAAAGATATTTGTAACCAGCCGGAGGCGGGCGGTAGTGACATCCAAGAGTCTGCTTATTTTGTTGGATGCACCATAGACATGTGGCTCCTCCTGCATGATAGAATGATGATAGATGTACTGACTGGTGTCAAACTCCCTGAGTCTTAAGTCAATAAAATTCAGTTGAAGTTCTTTTCGTATTATTGTTCTCAAACTGCTAACTGACAAGCCAAGATTGTAATGTATCCCTCTTTGAAAGCATAAAACTTAGCCAATTTATCAGTTCTATCATGCATCTGAAGACCAATGTGAGATGGAATCCACAGCATGTGCACTCTGACTCTACTATCCAGAATCCTACCATACCTGTGCCTGGCTTCTGACACGAGCATGCTACAAGTTATACTTGATGAGTTGAGAGCATTTATGGATGACAGAGAATCAGTTACAATTAGAGAGTTAACCTTGGATACATGGACGCATTTGAGTGCAAGGAGTATGGCAAACAGTTCTGTCTGAAGGGTAGAGGCCCAGTTATTGATGCGTGCTCCAATTTCTTTAAGAGAGCCATCACTCTGTATGACAACAGCAGCACTACCAGCTGCACCAGTGGATTGGTGAACAGAACCATCAACGTAAATAATTTGTGAGAGAGTGTGCTGTTTGGCTAAATTATCAATACAATTTAAGGCATCATGTTTGGCTTCCAGGCGAAGCTTTGGTTGTGATTTAAGAAGTAGTTTGGGGGGAAATGGAGGGATGGTAGTTTGGAATGGGGTAATATTCCATGGAGCGGAGAAGTGCCGCTGTTGCCTTACTTGCCACAGATCATGTATCTGATTCATGTACCGCCACCCCACCCTTTAATTTCCCCGATGAACCAGCATACACCTTATATCCCTTCAACTGCAACTCGCTTCCACACCGAAAATTATGTTCTTGTAAAAAACTACATTCACACCATATCCCCAAGTGCATTCTACCCATGCCCTTTTAATTTCCCCCCCGCAGACCATTTACGTTTAATGTTAGACACTTGAAAACAAGTGGGTTTCCCTTTAGGCCATGGTGGAGGCTGCGGACCCCTTCCCCTTTTCCTCCTGTTTTTCTCAACCCCCCCCACCCTTGACCTTTTTCTATCATGCAAAAACCCCCGGTCCTTTTTCGCCACCTCCACCATCGATTTTTACCCGTCCCTGTGCTGGGGTCAATACATCTTCCTATCAGTCACTGTGCCCACCCTTCCCCAATCCAGGCAGCTTATACTATCATCCCTCTCGCGCTATCTTGCACCTCAACCGATACATGCTCTGACAAAGACTGCTGCTCAACACTGCTTCACCAACCATCCACCACACTCACTGCCGCATCCAAACCTTCACATGCCTCCACACTGTACGGAACGGGTCCAATATCTCCCC
>WNWK01030365.1:0-23570 GCA_009830355.1 Cherax destructor
GTCCACTGTATTTTAAACCCCTTTAAAACGGTCCAAACGTATATATACTGCTACTCCCCCAAAATATTTAAAAAAAAAAAAAAAAATTTTTTTATAGAAATAAAGAGCACATTTTTTAAGTGCTATGGGGAAAAAAAAAATTTGGGGTCAGTACTTACCCGAGATATGAGGCGGAGAAGTTGGCTCTGGATGCTCACCTGACAGAAACAGGGCCCTGCCCTTTGCAGAATCGTTGCCGATATCCCTTTTTTTTCTTTTTTTTTATTATTTTTATATAATTTTTATTTTCTGAAAATTACAATTTATAGTAGTTCTTGTATTTCATAGCCAATCTTTGTTCTGACCTAATATTAGGTACTGAAATTGTACTCAAATAATAATAATAATGATAGTGCATAAAAATAATAACAATAATGATGGCATAATAATAGTAATAATAATAATAATAATAATAATAGTGAATAATAATAATACAGTGGACCCCGCTATTGAACCTCCAAAATTCACCCTTTTACGTAAGTTTTTTTTTGTAAGTGCTTTTATAAGTGTTTTTTTGGGGTCTAAAAAGGACTAATCTAATTACATCTTCCTTAGGGGAATAAATTCGCTTGGTAAAAACATTGGAACAGCATTCGGGAAGGAGGGTGAGTTTGGGAGTGTTCGAAAAAGGGGGGTCCACTGTAATCATAATAATAATAATAATAAAAAACGTAATAATGAATTTCCCCCTAAAGCTTTTTGTAAGATTTGTGTTGCTGCCTTATCTCATCTGATCTCCACTAATGATGACTGGTGACTTTTTGGGGGGGAGTGAGGGAGTCTTATCTCCTTTATCAGTCCAGTAATTACAGTGATGACATTTGATGAGTTATCTGCTTCCCTTTGTGTTACTCAAGCCTGTCTGTCTGTCTTTTCCCTGTGTGTCTGTCTTTCTGTCTGTCTGTGTGTCTGTCTTTCTGTCTGTCTGTTTTCTGTCTTTCTGTCTGTCTGTGTGTCTGTCTTTCTGTCTGTCTGTGTGTCTGTCTTTTTTGTCTGTCTGTGTGTCTGTCTTTCTGTCTGTCTGTGTGTCTGTCTTTCTTTTCTGTTGTTTTTTCCGTTGAGATATTGGCTCATAAACCAACTGGTATTATGCAGATCAAAAGCATATTATATCACTTTGTCTTGATTTTTTTAGTTATCCTAGGTAATTTACACTATGTATAATTGTATTTATGTATGTGTTCCTGTGAGATAGAGACAGATAGAGACAGAGACAGTTTGATAAGTCAGACAGACGAGATAAAAAGCCAATCAGGTTTCCCCCCTGGCCAGCCGCTGTGGCCAGCCCCGGGGGGCCAAAACCCCGCTTTTCCAGCCAGGTGGCCAGGCGGGGGAGGCAGCCAGCGGGGCCCGCCCAGCCTGCCGACATCACTTTCCCCTTCCCAAAAAGGGGTGTTAAAATGACATGACATCAGTGAATCCTTGGTGCTAACGATATATACGTTTTTGGGGGGTTTTTTAAAGGGGTTTAAAAAACTATGGTGACATTACACATCCCTGTCTAAGACCTACTTTTACTGGGGAAATAAAACCCTCTCCCCCACACCCCAACCTGAGCCTCACTATCCTCATAAAAAATGTTTACACCCTTCAGTAACATCATGCCACATTGCTCCCCCATTCCCCTCTATCCTTTTGCCTTTTCTAAATCCATAAATGCAATGAAAACCCCATTTTTTCTAAATACTGTTCACATATTGCTTCACTGTAAACACTTGATCTAAAATCCTTTACCCACTCTAAAGCCTCCTTGCTCATCTGCAATCTTCTCTCTGTTTTACCTCTAATTCTTTCAATAATAACCCTGCCATACACTTTTCCTGATTCAAACATAGATGTCATAGAACTTCAGGAAGATTTGGGGCAAACTTTTCGTGGTCAGAAAAGTGGCAGATGCAGTTCAATGTAGATAAATGCAAGGTTCTGAAGCTCGGGGTGTCCATAACCCAAGCACTTATAAGTTAAATAACTTTGAACTTAGCCATACAGATTTGGAGAAGGACTTAGGGGTGATGGGAAACAGCAACCTTAAACCAAAACAACAATGCCTAAACGTACGTAATAAGGCAAATAGATTACTGGGATTTATATCAAGGAAATGTTAGCAACAGAAGTCCAGAGGTTATATTACAGCTTTATACATCATTAGTACTCAGTAAACTTATTCCCCTATAATTATTACAATCTCTTTTACCCCCCTTCCCCTTTATATAAAGGAACTATACATGCTCTCTGCCAATCCCTAGGTACCTTTCCCTCTTTCATACATTTATTAAACAAAAATCCAAACCCCTCCAACACTATATCCCCCTGCTTTTAACATTTCTGTCTGACCCCGTATTTCCCAGCTGCTTTACCCCCTTTCATTCTCGTAATGCCTCACACCCTTCCCCACACTCACCCTGCTCTTTCCTCCCCAAAAGATGTTATACCTCCCCCGCCAGTGCATGAAAAACCGCCTCCCTTTTTCATTGACATTTAAAAGTTCCTCAAAATATTCCCCCATCTTCCCCCCCCAGCTCCCCATCTACTAACTCCCCCACTCTGTTTTTTAAATGACAAATCCATTCGTTCCCCACTTTCTTCTTGTTTATCTCATTAAAAATTTTTTTTGTTTTCAGCAAAATTTCTTGACAGAGTCTCTCCCACTTTTCATCTGCTCTCCTTTTGTACTCTCTCACCCTCTCTTCACCTTTCTTTTACTCTCCATATACTTTGCTCTTCTATTAACACTTCTGATTTGTAAAAACCTCTCATAAACTACTTTTTCTCTTTTTTCACACTTTTACTTTATTCCCCCACTCCTCCTCTTTCCTCCTGCACCCACCCTCCTATAGCCACAAACTTCCCCCACATTCTAATTTTACCCCTTCTTTATTTATTCAGACTTCCTTCAATAAATATATTCACAATTTCTATGCGATGGACAAAAATATTTTAAGATAAGAAATGTATTGTTCATTTAAAATATGATATGGAAACATGTTATCAGGCTTTTATATGTATTTGGAAGTGGTAAATAAAAAAAAAAAAAAAAAAGAAGAAGAAGAAGAAGAAGAAGAAGAAGAAGAAGAAGAAGAAAGAAGAAGAAGAAGAAGAAGAAGAAGAAGAAAAAAAAGAAGCAGTGTTTCACTTTAACAATAGCCCAGAACCTAACCTGTGCATAAGTGGGCCCTAGAGTAGCCCAGAACCTAACCTGCTGTATAAGTAGGGTAGGTAGAGAACCTAGCCTGCTGCATAAGTAGGGCCCTAGAGTAGCCCCGAACCTAACCCTGCATAAGTAGGGCCTAATAAGAACCTAACCTGCTGCATAAGTAGGGCCTGGACCCAGAACCTAAGCTGATGCATAAGTAGGGCCCTAGAGTACTCACAACCTAACCCTCTGTGGGAGGGCCCTACAGTAGCTAAGAACCTAATGTGCTGTTAAATGGGCCCTACAGTAGCCCCTAACCTAACCATCTGTATAAGTAGGGCCTACAGGCCCAGAACCTAACCATCTGTATAAGTAGGGTCCTACAGTAGCCCAGAACCTAACCATCTGTATAAGTAGGACCCTACAGTTGCCCAGAACCTAACCTGCTGTATAAGTAGGGCCCTA
Source organism: Cherax destructor (assembly GCA_009830355.1). NCBI lineage: Eukaryota > Metazoa > Arthropoda > Malacostraca > Decapoda > Parastacidae > Cherax > Cherax destructor. Next base: position 3,638 of record WNWK01030365.1, read on the forward strand.
CAGTAGCCCAGAACCTAACCTGCTGTATAAGTAGGGCCCTACAGTAACCCATAACCTAACCTGCTGTATAAGTAGGGCCCTACAGTAGCCCAGAACCTAACCATCTGTATAAGTAGGACCCTACAGTAGCCCAGAACCCAACCATCTGTGTAAGTAGGGCCCTACAGTAGCCCAGAACCTAACCTGCTGTATAAGTAGGGCCCTACAGTAGCCCAGAACCTAACCTGCTGTATAAGTAGGGCCCTACAGTAGCCCAGAACCTAACCTGCTGTATAAGTAGGGCCCTACAGTAGCCCAGAACCTAACCTAGGGTGTTGGAGGAGGTAGATTATGGTAATGAATATGATATTGTGTATATGGACTTCAGTAAGGCTTTTGATAGAGTTCCACATCAGAGGCTATTGAGGAAGCTTAAGGCACACGAAATAGGAGAAACTTTTTCCTGGGTAGAGGCATGGTTGACAAATAGGCGGCAGATAGTTTGCATAAATGGGGAGAAATCAGAATGGGGGCGCATCTCAAGCGGAGTCCCACAGGGGTCAGTTTTGGGCCACTCGTTGTTTACAATTTACATAAACGACATAGATGAGGGAATAAATAGCAACATAAGCAAATTTGCTGATGACACCAAAACAGGCCGTCGAATTCATTCTAATGAGGACATTAGAGCACTTCAGGATGATTTAAATAGACTGATGCAGTGGTCGGAGAAGTGGCAGATGCAGTTTAATGTAGACAAATGCAAAGTTCTAAATGTTGGGCAGGACAATAACCATGCCACATATAAACTGAATAATGCAGATCTTAATACTTGTGATTGCGAGAAGGATTTAGGAGTTCTGGTTAGCATTACAGTGGTCCCTCGGTTTTCGTGCATCTCCAAACTCGAACATTTATGTAAGTGTATTTTCGTAAGTGCTGTTGCAAGTGTATTTTTGGGGGTCTGAAATATACTAACCTACGTGACATTATTTCTTAAGGAAGTAAATTCGTTCGGTAATGGCACTTGAGCAGCATTCTGGAACGAATTTTCGGCGAAAACCGAGGGACCACTGTAATCTGAAACCAAGACAACAGTGCATAAGTGTTTGCAATAAAGCTAACAGAATCCTTGGCTTCATATCAAGAAGTATAAATAATAGAAGTCCTCAGGTTGTTCTTCAACTCTATATATCTTTGGTTAGGCCTCATTTAGATTATGCTGCACAGTTCTGGTCACCGTATTACAGAATGGATATAAATGCACTGGAAAACGTACAGAGGAGGATGACAAAGTTGATCCCAAGTATCAGAAATCTTCCCTATGAGGATAGACTGAGGGCCTTGAATCTGCACTCTCTAGAAAGGCGTAGAATTAGGGGGGATATGATTGAGGTGTATAAATGGAAAACAGGAATAAATAAAGGGGATGTAAATAGCGTGCTGAAAATATCCAGCCAAGACAGGACTCGCAGCAATGGTTTCAAGTTGGAAAAGTTCAGATTCAGGAAGGATATAGGAAATCACTGGTTTGGTAATAGAGTTGTGGATGAGTGCAACAAACTCCCGAGTACCGTCATAGAGGCTGGGACGTTGTGTAGTGTTAAAAATAGGTTAGATAAATACATGAGTGGGTGTGAGTTGGACCTGACTAGCTTGTGCTACTAGGTCAGATGCCGTATTAATTCCTTAAGTGGAAGTGACCTGACTACCTGGAGTTTACCTTTAGAGGGTTAACTCCAGGTGGTCGGGTCTAAGCCAGGGAGTGATGGACTTGCCTCGCATGGGTCAGTAGGCCTGCTGCAGTGTTCCTTTTTTCTTATGTTCTTATAAGTAGGGCCCTACAGTAGCCCAGAACCTAACCATCTATATAAGTTGGGCCCTACAGTAGCCCAGAACCTAACCTGCTGTATAAGCGGGGCCCTACTGTACACATTCGTACAATTATCTTAAATAGTGTAAATTAGCTAGGATAACCCAAAACAAAGTTAAAGTGACTTACTGTAAAACACCAAAGTTGGAAATGGCAAACTGATAACAATGGTGAATTTATTACATTAATGTGGGTGGCGATCAAGCCGTATGGGGAATTTTAGTTAGTTTAAGAACTTTATTATGAACCTCATACCCATCCTGTGGGTGGTAGCCAAAAGATTACAGAGGCATATAATGGGTCCAGGAACTGGGCCCCAAAGTTTTGATAGCTGAACAAGTTACAAAGGTAATGAACTATTTACATATCTGGTTACAATCATCATGAGTTATTCAGAAATGAATTAGGTCACACACGCAGACAAGAAAATAATAGTTTAAGTGTTTATGCATTGTAAGGAGCGAGAGAGGTAAACAAGTTCAATCCAAGGAATGGAAGAAGTTCAATTCCTTGGAGCATGAGCCCTTCACCAGTATCAAAGAGTCTCTTTTGAGGTGCCAAACCCCTCAAGGACGTGGTGACTCATTCTATACACGACTCACAACACATCACTTCCTGACTTATACACGACTCACATCACTTCCTGACTTACAGATGACTCACAACAGTCACGTCACGATTTACAGACAAGCAACAATGCCTCGCATCTCAACTTACAGACAAGCAACAATGCCTCACATCTCAACTTACAGACAAGCAACAATGCCTCACATCTCAACTTACAGACAAGCAACAATGCCTCACATCTCAACTTACAGACAAACAACAATGCCTCACATCTCAACTTACAGACAAGCAACAATGCCTCACATCTCAACTTACAGACAAACAACAATGCCTCACATCTCAACTTACAGACAAGCAACAATGCCTCACATCTCAACTTACAGACAAACAACAATGCCTCACATCTCAACTTACAGACAAGCAACAATGCCTCACATCTCAACTTACAGACAAGCAACAATGCCTTGCATCTCAACTTACAGACAAGCAACAATGCCTCACATCTCAACTTACAGACAAGCAACAATGCCTCACATCTCAACTTACAGACAAACAACAATGCCTCACATCTCAACTTACAGACAAGCAACAATGCCTCACATCTCAACTTACAGACAAACAACAATGCCTCACATCTCAACTTACAGACAAGCAACAATGCCTCACATCTCAACTTACAGACAAGCAACAATGCCTCACATCTCAACTTACAGACAAACAACAATGCCTCACATCTCAACTTACAGACAAACAACAATGCCTCACATCTCAACTTACAGACAACAATGCCTCACATCTCAACTTACAAACAACAATGCCTCACATCTCAACTTACAAACAACAATGCCTCACATCTCAACTTACAAACAACAATGCCTCACATCTCAACTTACAAACAAGCAACAATGCCTCAATCTCAACTTACAAACAACAATGCCTCACATCTCAACTTACAAACAACAATGCCTCACATCTCAACTTACAAACAACAATGCCTCACATCTCAACTTACAAACAACAATGCCTCACATCTCAACTTTAAGAAGAATCACAGTACACTGACCTGGATGAGAAGGTCATCTGTCTCCCCGGGTGATGGTGGCACGGGCGGGGTCCAAACTGGCATCTGGTGAGATCAAATTAGCAGTGACATCTACAGCAGCATCCCCAGAGAGGATGCCAACCACCAGCCTGTATACAGTGGATGGTCTGGCCAGGCGAGGTGCCACGATTATGTATGTCCTGCATGAATTAATACGATTAATAATGGGGCTATAATACGTCCATACGGGTATAAAATACCTGGGAAATGGACGGGCCAGGGGAGGCACCACGATTATGTATGTCCTTTGTGAACTAATACGATTAATAATGGGGCTGTAATACGCACATAAGGGTATAAATCATCTGGGAAAATAGGAGGCAATCGGGTTTGATTAAAGGCAGCTCTAGTTCCTTGGACTGAAGGACCTTTACTGGCATCAAGGCACCCCCTTAAAAAGAGAGCCTTCATTGTAGCCATCTTAACAGTGTTTGTGATTCTTTGTTAAAAAAAACATGTACATAATAAGTATACACTTTCTTCCTTCATTCCATGCCAGATTTATATACCTTAATTAACCTACGGTAACTCTCTCCAATATTTCTACATGGCCATAGTCATCTTAACCAGTCCTTTTTTAGTTGAACTACCAATATACCGATACATCTCCACTACCTCCAGCCTCCTCTTCGATGTAGACACTGTATGATCCCCTATGGGTTTAACACTTCACAGTGATTACAATAATCCTCCTTGGTGCAACATTCATAGACCATGTCTCACACCCATATGCAAGTGTAGGCAGCACTATACCTGTATACATTTCCAGAGTTCTGACTAGTCTTATCCTATAGAGCTTATGTTCGATGGTGTTCTAACTAGTCTTACCTATGAAGCCTATGTCTGACGGAGTTTTAACTAGTCTTACCTATGAAGCCTATGTCTGATGGTGTTTTAACTAGTCTTACCCTATGAGGCCTATGTCTGACGGTGTTTTAACTACTCTTACCTATGAAGCCTATTTCTATGGCCTTCTATGGCTTTCCCAAAACTCACAAACCTGATATTCCTCTGCGTCCCATCATATCTTCTAGAGGTTCTGTCTCTTATTCTCTTGCTTCCTGGCTAGCCAAAACCCTCACTCCCTTCTTGGAACTTTTCTCCTGCCCACCTTCGTCACTCTCAAGACTTCATCAAACGGGTTCGCTCTCTCCCGACCTGTAAGATGCTTAGTCTTGATGTCGAGTCCCTCTTCACTAATGTCCCTCTGGATGATGTTCTTAATTTTCTCGGAGAGAAGGCCAATGAAGGGTTACTTCATCTTCCTATACCTACTGATGTCTTTCTTGATCTTATCCGCCTTTGTGTGGACTCTAACTCCTTTCTTTTCAAGGTAAATATTATTCTCAAACCTTTGGTGTCGCTATGGGCTCTCCTCTATCTCCTGTTCTTGCTAATCTTTACATGGAATACTTCGAGACTGTTCTTCTTCTACTATTGATGTACGTCCTTCACTCTGGCTCCGCTATGTAGATGACATCTTTGCTCTTTGGCCTCATGACTTAAGTCTCTTCCAACCTTTTCTTGATGCTCTTAATAATCTCGCCCCTTTCATTAAGTTTAAAGCTGATTGGGAATCTAATTCTTTGCTTCCTTTCCTTGATGTTCATGTCCACCGCTCAGTTACAGGTTTTGCCTTCTCCGTGTACCGCAAGCCTATGCACAGTGGCATGTACATTCATTACTTCTCTTATCATGCTTCCTCTGTCAAGAAAAGTGTTCTTATCTCCTCTTTTCCCGTGCTCTCGCATTTGTGATCCTTAGTTCCTTGAAGCAGAAATTTCCACTCTTCATAATTCATTTTCCCGCCTTGGCTACCCTTCCCATTTCATAGACTCTGCTTTCTCTCGTGCCAAACGGACTTTCTTCTCTCCTAAACCCTCTACTCCTGGGAACTCTCCAGTCCTCTGCCTTCCCTACATCTCTGGTCTCTCTAATCTCAGCAACTCTCTCCGTTCCTTAGACATCAAACTTACCTTTCGTCAGACTAACACTCTTCGCACTAATCTAGTTCATACCTCACATCCCTCTACAGATTCATAGACAAATCTATTCCTACCTCGTCTCACACAATGTACTCAACCCCTGTCAATTTGGATTCAGGACAAACAAGAGCACAAACGATGCTATTACGCACATGTTGGAGTTAATATATACAGCACTTGAGAAAAAAGAAGTCCCACTGGGAATCTTCATTGATCTCCGCAAAGCTTTTGATACAGTCGACCATGATTTACTGCTCACAAAATTAGCACACTATGGTATAAGGGGCACCCACTCAACTACCTAAAATCATACCTCACCAACAGAAGCCAATACGTGTACACAAATGGAGAGAACTCTTCCACACAACCAATTACAGTCGGAGTCCCTCAAGGAAGTGTCCTGGGGCCACTCCTATTCCTCATTTACATAAATGACCTACCGAATGCATCACAACTACTCAAACCCATTTTATTTGCAGATGACACAACATATGTCTTCTCTCACCCAAATCCAGTTATACTGGCCAACACTGTTAATGCCGAATTACAGAAAATATCAACATGGATGACGACTAACAAGCTTACTCTCAATACTGACAAGACCTACTTCATACAGTTTGGAAGCAAAGTCACAAATGTTCCACTTAACATAACACTTAATGGTACACCCATCACAAGACTCACAGAGGGAAAATTCCTAGGAATCCACCTTGACAGTAGCCTTAAATTCCAAACACATATACAACAAATTTCCAAGAAAATCTCGAAGACAGTAGGCATATTATCAAAGATACGCTATTATGTACCTCAATCAGCTCTCCTTGCACTATATCATTCACTTATCTACCCGTATCTCACCTATGGAATCTGTGCATGGGGATCAACAACGTTAAATCACCTTAGACCACTCATAACACAACAAAAGGCCGCAGTCAGAATGATAACAAATTCCCACTCTAGACAGCATACTCCACCAATATTCAAAAGTCTCAAACTACTCATCGTAAAGAACATTCATACTTACTCTTGTGCCTACTACATATATAAAACTTTACACTCTAATATAAACCCTCTGCTCAAAACTCTCCTCACCAACTTTAATAGGACCCATGACCACAACACACGACACAGATCACTTTTGATATACCCCGTGTTCATATCAACCTATGTAAAAATTCTATGCACATAAAGGGCCCCAGAATCTGGAATTCATTACCAGTAAATATTAAGATAATCTTGTCTGATAATCAATTTAAGACTCAACTCAAAACCACCTACTCACCCAAACCTAAATGATCATGCTATAAACTACTTTGAAAAATGCTCATTGTTACTTTCCTATACGATAATCTCAATTTTAATAATATGTTACTATTATGTTACCCCTACTCATATTATAAGTTAATGTCAAAATGCTCAATGTTATTTTCCTTAAGATAATCTCAATTCCATATTATCATTCAAGAATCTTAACACCTGTAACAATCTAAGATCTAATATCATCATATAAAAATTTAAACAGTAAAATTTCATCATATTGTAATTTTGAAAATAATTTTTAACTAGAATAAACTCAATAAATTTCTCTAATATTAAGTACATAGTTTTTAAGGACTAGAATAAGCTGCCCCTAATGCCATGGCATGTCAGTGGCTCTCCTTGCACTCAATTTACATTGTAACTTCCGATACCCATGTAACCTGCAATGAAATAAAATTTGTTTGTTTGTTTGTTTGTTTGTTTGTCTACTCTATTTCTTGCTCCTCCTGTCCTCTTCAGTACTTCGGAGAAACTGGCCGATCTCTTTCTGACAGACTCAAGGAGCACAAAAATAGTGTTAGGCTTGCCGACACTAATAATGCTCTTTTCTGTCATGTCAGAGATCACAGTCATCCTATTGATTGGTCTTCTGCTAAAACTGTCTACCCTACGTCTAACTTTCATAGTCGCCGCCTGGTTGAATCCTCCCTTATACACAACTTTCCCTGTATGAATCTTAGCCCTGGCTTTGTCTCTGTTGATGCTTTCCTCTCCCATTACATTGTTAAATGCTCCAAACTTCAGAACACCCGTGACTTAACCTGATTCCTTCCCCTTTCATCTCTTCCTCCTTCTCATTTTTCTCCTATGGGTTTTCTTTTCTTTCTTTTCTTTTGCTTTGTATTTGTCCTTCTTTATTTTATACGTCTTTTCCTCCCTCTGTGTTCTCGTCCTACCCATGCGGGCCGCCAGCTTCATTGCAGTGCTCCTTTCCTAGAATATGACTGTCTCCACCACTACTACTTCCACTTCCACTACTACCTCCATTATTACCCCACTCTCTTGTACCCTCCCCCTGTCTGCCTCCCTATCTGGAGTCTACCTGGAGAGAATTCCAGGGGTCAACGCCCCCGCGGCCCGGTCTGTGACCAGGCCTCCTGTTGGACCAGAGCCTGATCAACCAGGCTGTTACTGCTGGCCGCACGCAGTCCAACGTACGAACCACAGCCCGGCTGATCAGGTACCGACTTGAGGTGCCTGTCCAGTGCCTGCTTGAAGACAGCCAGGGGCTTGTTGGTAATCCCCCTGATGTATGCTGGGAGGCAGTTGAACAATCTTGGGCCCCTCACACTTATTGTGTTGTCCCTCAACGTGCTAGTGGCACCCCTGCTCTTCATTGGGGGGATGTTACATCGCCTGCCGAGTCTTTTGCTTTCGTAGGGAGTGATTTTTGTGTGCAAGTTTGGTACTAAGCCCTCGAGAATTTTCCATGTGTATATAATAATGTATCTCTCCCGTCTGCGTTCTAGAGAGTACTCCTTCCACCTGTTCTGTGTGTTGGTCACCAATTACTCAACTTCACAAACCATAAACACCTAATTCACCTCGGCCCAGACTTCAACACCTTCTACAACCACATGGGCTAAGGCAAACCCGATATCATTCTGGCAAACCGAGCTAGCTCTCTCTTCCAACACTACATCTCACCTGGCCCTATTACAGGCTCTGATCACATCCCAGTCATCTTACACATCTCTTCCAACCCTATCCTCATCCCAGCCAGACCTTCCTTCTCCTACAAGAACGCTGACTGGGATGCTTTCAAACAACATATAGATAATACTAACCTCACATATGACTACAACAACAAACCAATCTCTGACATTGACACTCAACTTGATCTTATCCAGGACACCATTGCACAAGCAGCCAACTCCGCAATACCAAAGAAAACTCACACCACTCGTTATTCTTTCAAACCCTCAATCAGAACAAGAAGATTAATTATCTGCTACCACAACCGCTTCCTCTACAACACACATAGATTTAATCAAGTCCGATTAGATCTCACTTACCTCAGAAACAACATTCTACACAGTCTAGACCAAGACCACAACTCTCATTGGTCACAGCTCATACTACAAGCAGACAAACAGCGAATTAAAAACTCCAAAGCCTTCTGGAACTTTATCAAAAAAATCAGAGGTACCACTCCCACCAACAAATTCAAACACATCACCCACAACAACACACACATCTCAGATCCGCAGGCTGCTACAAACATCTTCAAACACATCTGGGAGAACATCTTCCACCCTCACCCACCCCACCCTAACGCCATCCAAAACATTCAGAACATAGAACACTGGAACACTACACACACACACGAAACAACACCAGACAGCCACATCCATCTGGACTCCCTTACCTCCTCCCAAGAACTCGACACTCCTTTCACCAACACAGACATTAAAACTCTCCTCAGACACCTTCCTCCCAAGGCTCCTGGTGCCTCTGGCCTAAACCATATTATCCTAAAACACCTTCCTGACTCTATCATTACTTCCTACACAAACCTCCTCAATGCCTCCCTTGCTTCTGGTTACTTCCCTTCACTCTTCAAAGCTGCTACCGCTATCCTCCTTCCCAAACCCAATAAAGACCACTCTGACCCTAGAAACTATCGCCCTATCAGCCTCCTCGAAAAATTAGGTAAACTCTTTGAAAAACTCATCAACCATCGTCTTCGCAGATACCTGGAACACAACTCACTTCTTTCTGACGGCCAGTTTGGCTTCAGAACTCACAGATCTACACAGGATGCCATTAACATCATTCTCAACTACATCCACATAAACACAAAACAAAGAAACAGGACAGCCCTGGTTGCAAAAGACGTTGAAAAAGCTTTTGACACTGTCTGGTATGTAGGGCTCAAACACAAACTCTGCACTAACTTTAACCTGCCTCTCACTACTCGTAAACTCCTCTGCAACTTCCTTGACGGCCGCACAATGAGAATCAAATTCCAAGGCTGCTACTCTGACTACTTCACACTAAATGCTGGAGTACCCCAGGGATCTGTCCTCTCCCCTACCCTCTACATTTTATACACTAACGACATTCCAACACCTATATACCACAACTCCATCACACTAGCCTATGCAGACGACATTACACAACTCATCACTCACGTTAATATAGATACACTCTCACACAAAACACAGAATGAGTTCGACAGGATTGCCTTCTGGGAACAAAAATGGAGGATCAAAACCAATGCAGCTAAATCCAGCATTACATATTTTAACTATAGGAAACGTGATCCTCCATTACCTGTCGAGCTCAGAACAGCTGACACCCGCACCTACATCCCCATCACACAATCTGTCACAGTCCTTGGCATTAATCTTGACTACCTCCTTTGCTTAAACAGACACATTCACTCAAAGCATGCAGTAGCTAGCAAGGCCCTTGCGGGCCTCTACAAGCTGCAACATGCCTCCCAACGCACCAAACTACACCTCTACAAATCCTTAATACTCCCTCTGATAACTTACTCTCCTCTCGCCCTCTCTCTTGCAGCCAAAACAAACTTACTTAAACTGCAGCGTGTCCAGAACAAGGCTCTGCGTTGGGTGCTTGATGCCAGATGGGAAGACTTCGCCACAAGCGAGTCTCTCCATGCCCAGTTAGACATCCCTGCGCTGAATCTGTACTGGAAGACTCTCAGTGACAGACAGATAGACAAACTTGAGACACGACATGACTACTGGACATCTCTCCTTGACGAAGACATTCGTAGACCCACAAACCAACACAACCTTTTCTATTCCTTATATGAACCTGCTCCTAACCCTATTTACAAATAACCTTTTGATCCTATGTACTCACCTAATTCACCTAATTGTGGTTGCAGGGGTCGAGACTCAGCTCCTGGCCCCGCCTCTTCGCTGTCTGCTACTGGGTCTCTGCTCTCCCTGCTCCATGAGCTTTATCATACCTTGTCTTAAAACTATGTATGGTTCCTGCCTCCACTATATCTTTCTCTAGACTATTCCACTTCCTGACTACTCTGTAGCATGTCAGGTACCTTGAGCTGTTCGCCCCTCTGACCCACTTTCGCCTTAGCTGCTGGGTTAAGCCCTGGCTCAACTTCTACACTCCTCTCCTTCGGCTGTCCCGTCCTCCCCGCTCACCCCACAGAAGTCTCATCAACAGGAGAGCCTGCTATTCCTGTTCTCAAGTCTGCCCCACGATCGCCTTAGCTGCTGGGTTAAGCCCTGGCTCTATTTCTACGACTAAGAAGACTCCTCTCCAGCGCTATTCTTCGTCTGTACCGTCTTCCCCGCTCATCCCATTGGGATCTTACCTGAACTTATTCGATTCGATTCGTTCTGTGTGTTAGTGTGACTTTGTAAATGGTCCAAGTCGGACCGAAACGTCGTCGTAAGCTCCTCTCTTTTTATATGTGCGGGTTGTGTGTGTATTGTTCCAGTCACGGTATTGTGCCTTTTTTGTTATTTATGTCTGATGGTGTTTTAACTAGTCTTACCCTATGAAGCCTATATCTGACGGTGTTTTAACTACTCTTACCTATGAAGCCTATGTCTGACGATGTTTTAACTAGTCTTACCTATGGAGCCTATGTTTGACGGAGTTTTAACTAGTCTTACCTATGGAGCCTATGTTTGAGGATGTTTTAACTAGTCTTACCCTATGAAGCCTATGTCTGACGGTGTTTTAACTAGTCTTACCCTATGAAGCCTATGTTTACAGAGTTCCCTAACAAACAATGAGAAGAGGAGATTGTAGAAGAAAATGAGAGGGAGGAGAAGAGTAATAAGAAGGATGCTTGTTAGGTCACATAATTTAAGCAAGCTTGTCACAATGTCAAGAGTATATGAAGCCAGTGTGTACCAGTGATGGGGGTACACATGTCTGCTGGTTACACCAGCGTACCTGTAGGTACTACCTGGAGTCTACCTGGAGAGAATTCCAGGGGTCAACGCTCCCGCGGCCCGGTCCGTGACCAGGCCTCTTGTTGGACCATAATGAATGAAGTGTTTAGGATATGAGTACCATTGGTTTTGTTTAAACGTTTCGCCTACACAGTATGCTTCTTCAGTCAGATACAGAGGCAGAATTAGTAATGAAATAAAGATGGAATGATCGTTCCAGACCATGAGTGGAACTCTTCTCCAGGCTGAGGGACTGACTGCCTCAAATACCTTTCCTCCAAGGTTAATGGACTGATTACATCATCTTTATTTACTTTCTACTGCTGTCTTTGTATCTGACTGAAGAAGCCCACTGTGTAGGGGAAACGTTTCATCAATAAAGATACCCAACTGTTGCACATGTGTCTTAATCCTCACAACAGTTGTGATTACCTATTTATTGTAATTTACCTATTTAGGTGTCTGTGGGAAAGGGAAGGGTTGAAATCCAGCTCTTGGTCCCGTCAACCTTTGACTGATTGGTATGGTTGAGTCTTGCCAAATCTACTTTTCAATCCTTGTACAGAGCTCACCTCCACTGTGTCCTTTTTTGTGTCTGACTTCAGCTTCCAATTGTGCTTTCGTGTACCTGTTTCCCGTCTATTGAAGAATCTATTCCTTGCTGTTCTATCAATTCCCTAGAGTGTTTTTATGTTATGATATCTCCCCTGTTTTTTTTCTAACGTCGTCAAGTTCAATTCCTTCAGGTTTTCTTTATAGTTCATACCTCTTAGCTCTTGAACAAGCCTTGCTGCGTACTTCTACTTTCTCCCATTTCTTGATCCAGTTGCATGATGGGTCTCTTTTAGAATATGTAAACAGATACAGGTATCTAGGCTTTGAGGTCCCACTACTTGGACCTGTTGTAACGAGACTTTGTCGTCAATACAAAGAAAGGCTGAGAGTACTTAGAGTTGTGGCAGGGTTTCACCCCAGGTATGGTGCTAATGTTAAAATTGTGAAAATGATGTATCTTGCTTATATTAGATCATTAGTTGATTATGCTGCCCCACTACTTGCTCTTGTGTCTGACTGGAAGTTGGAGGGTTGGAAAAACTGCAGAACGAAGCAATGAGGATCATTTTAGGATGCCCTCGTACTGCCAAAATTTTAAATATGCAGAAAGAACTTGATATTCCAAGCATCAGAGATCGTGTTACTGAAAGAAATATCCTAATTGGGGTTAATATGCTCAGGCAAGCCCATTCAAACCCCTGCACAGAAGCCCTCCAAACTTTCCTCAGCACTGGTGAACATCCCTCCAGATGGATCGAAAAAACTGGAACCGACCTCCGTATGAATCAGATACATGATCTGTGGCAAGTAAGGCAACAGCGGCACTTCTCCGCTCCATGGAATATTACCCCATTCCAAACTACCATCCCTCCATTTCCCCCCAAACTACTTCTTAAATCACAACCAAAGCTTCGCCTTGAAGCCAAACATGATGCCTTAAACTGTATTGATAATTTAGCCAAACAGCACACTCTCTCACAAATTATTTACGTTGATGGTTCTGTTCACCAATCCACTGGTGCAGCTGGTAGTGCTGCTGTTGTCATACACTGGTGCAGCTGGTAGTGCTGCTGTTGTCATACACTGGTGCAGCTGGTAGTGCTGCTGTTGTCATACACTGGTGCAGCTGGTAGTGCTGCTGTTGTCATACACTGGTGCAGCTGGTAGTGCTGCTGTTGTCATACAGAGTGATGGCTCTCTTAAAGAAATTGGAGCACGCATCAATAACTGGGCCTCTACCCTTCAGACAGAACTGTTTGCCATACTCCTTGCACTCAAATGCGTCCATTTATCTAAGGTTAACTCTCTAATTGTAACTGATTCTCTGTCATCCATAAATGCTCTCAACTCATCAAGTATAACTTGTAGCATGCTCGTGTCAGAAGCCAGGCACAGGTATGGTAGGATTCTGGATAGTAGAGTCAGAGTGCACATGCTGTGGATTCCATCTCACATTGGTCTTCAGATGCATGATAGAACTGATGAATTGGCTAAGTTTTATGCTTTCAAAGAGGGGATAGATTACAATCTTGGCTTGTCAGTTAGCAGTTTGAGAACAATAATACGAAAAGAACTTCAAGTGAATTTTATTGACTTAAGACTCAGGGAGTTTGACACCAGTCAGTCCATCTATCATCATTCTATCATGCAGGAGGAGCCACATGTCTATGGTGCATGCAACAAAATAAGCAGACTCTTGGATGTCACTACCGCCGCCTCCGGCTGGGTTACAAGTATCTTTGGCAGGTTAAATCACCACCACCAGATGTAGACCAAACAAGATGTAAACTTTGCCAGTTGGATTATTGTCACACCCTGCGTCATTATGTACTGGAGTGCGATAAAATTAATGAATTCAGAGACTACTCATTCAGAAATGTTCAAGATATGTCAAAGTATTTTATCCACAGTGGTATATTACAGACCATTCTGGAAAAATACCTGACTTTGCTCCCTGTAAATAAAGCATTGACACGTGTGTGTGTGTGTGTGTGTGTATGTACATGTGTGTATGTGTATGTGTGTATGTATATACATGTATGCGTGTGTATGTGTATATATGTATGTGTATATGTATATGTGTGTGTGTGACCCAACAATTAAAATTTGCACCAATAACTCATTACAGTTGTGGCTGGGTGTAGACTAATAGATTGCTCATTGCTTTATAATTTGTTCATGAGTGCAACCATGTACAGACGTAAGTAAATTTACTTACATGATTCATTACCTTGTAACTAGTGAATTAATTACCATTGTACCTTGTTTAGCTATCAAAACTTTGGGGCCCAGTCTCTGGACCCTATATATACCTCTGTAATCTGCAAATACCTTTGTAACTTGTCATGATTGTGACCATCTGAGTTCATTACCTTTGTAACTTGCTCAGCTATCAAACTTTGAGGTCCAGTCCCTGGACCCATTATGTACCTCTGTAATCTTTTGACTACCGCCCACAGGATGGGTATGGGGTGCATAATAAAGATATCAAACTAACTCCCATTTCTTAATAAGCTTCTTGAGGTGTGGGTTTCATGCTGGTGCTGCATACTCCAAGACAGACCTACATTTGTTGTATAAAGTGCCCGGAATGAGTCTTTGTTAATATTTTTCAAGGCTACTCTGTGATTTGCCAGGCGAGCATTGGCTGTGGAGATTATTCGGCTGATGTGAACCTCTGGTGATATATTGGGCACTATGCTCACCACCTGGCCCTTCTCTGAGTGAAGTCTGCAGCCTCTGTACTCCGAGTCTATTTCCCATGTCAGGTCTTCTTGCTCCTTCCCCAATCTTCATAATGTTGCATTTACTGGGATTAAATTTAACAACCACTTATCTGACCACTCTCGGAGTCTGTCCAGATCAATTTAAAGCCTTTCCCGTCCCTCATCTGTTATTATTCTCATCATTAGTTTTACATCAGCAAAGAGGAATATATATATATATATATATATATATATATATATATATATATATATATATATATATATATATATATATATATATATATATATATATATATATTATATTTGTGGAGGAATTCTGAAGAGAAGCTGCAGAGGTTGGTGGATGAATTTGGTAGGGTGTGTAAAGAAGAAAATTGAAAGTGAATATAGGAAAGAGTAAGGTGATGAGGATAACAAAAGAATAGGTGACGAAAGATTGGATATCAGATTGGAGGGAGAGAGTATGGAGGAGGTGAATGTATTCAGATATTTGGGAGTGGACATGTCGGCGGATGGGTCTATGAAGGATGAGGTGAATCATAGAATTGATGAGGGGAAAGGGTGAGTGGAGCACTTCGGAGTCTGTGGAGACAAAGAACCTTGTCCATGGAAGTAAAGAGGGAATGTATGAGGTATAGTTATACCAACGCTCTTATATGGGTGTGAAGCATGGGTGATGAATGTTGCAACGAGGAGAAGGCTGGAGGCAGTGGAGATGTCATGTCTGAGGTCAATGTGTGGTGTGAATATAATGCAGAGAATTCGGAGTTTGGAAATTAGGAGGAGGTGCGGGATTACCAAAACGATTGTCCAGAGAGCTGAGGAGGTTGTTGAGGTGGTTTGGACATGTAGAGAAATGGAACGAGACAGAGTGACTTCGAGTGTATAAATCTGTAGTGGAGGGAAGGCGGGGTAGGGGTCGGCCTAGGAAAGGTTGGAGGGAGGGGTAAAGGAAGTTTTGTGTGCGAGGGCTTGGACTTCCAGCAAGCATGTGTGAGCGTATTTGATAGGAGTGAATGGAGGCATATGGTTTTAATACTTGACGTGCTGTTGGAGTGTGAGCAAAGTAACATTTATGAAGGGATTCAGGAAACCGGCAGGCCGGACTTGAGTTCTGGAGATGGGAAGTACAGTGCCGGCACTCTGAAGGAGGGTGTTAATGTTGCAGTTTTATAACTGTAGTGTAAAGCACCCTTCTGGCAAGACAGTGATGGAGTGAATGATGATGAAAGTTTTTCTTTTTCGGGCCACCCTGCCTTGGTGGGAATCGGCCGATGTGTTAATAAAATAATATATATATATATATATATATATATATATATATATATATATATATATCAATCAATCCATCCTGAATGTCCTTCACATAAACCAGAAACAGTAATAGCACACAAAATGCGTGATAAAGGAATAACAGGAAAAGTTGGTAGATGGATCTATAATTTCCTAACAAGTAGAACACAAAGAGTAGTAGTCAACAGAGTAAAGTCTGAGGCAGCTACTGTGAAAAGCTCTGTTCCACAAGGCACAGTACTCACTCCCATCCTGTTCCTCATCCTCATATCTGACATAGACAGTAATATAAGCCACAGTGCCGTGTCTTCCTTTGCAGATGACACCCGAATCTGCATGACAGTGTCCACCGTTGAAGACACTGCAAGACTCCAAGCAGACATAAACCAAATCTTTAAATGGGCTGCAGAAAACAATATGAAGTTCAATGATGAGAAATTTCAATTACTCAGATACGGAAAACGTGAAATTAAAATATCATCGAGTATAAAACAAATTCCAACCACACAATAGAGCGAAAAACTAATGTCAAAGACCTGGGAGTGATCATGTCAAAGGATCTCACCTTCAAGGACCATAACACCGTAGCAATTGCATCTGCTAGAAAATGACAGGATGGATAATGAGAACCTTCAAAACCAGGGATGCCAAGCCCATGTTGACACTTTACAGATCGCTTGTTCTATCTAGGCTGGAATATTGCTGCACACTAACTGCACTTTTCAAGGCAGGTGAAATTGCTGACCTTGAAAATGTGCAGAGAACCTTCACCGCACGCATAACTGCGATAAACCACCTCAATTACTGGGAACGCGCAAGTTCCTAAACCTGTACTCCCTAGAACGCAGGCGGGAGAGATACATTATTATATACACGTGGAAAATTCTCGAGGGCTTAGTACCAAACTTGCACACGGAAATCACTCCCTACGAAAGCAAAAGACTCGGCAGGCGATGTAACATCCCCCCAATGAAGAGCAGGGGTGCCACTAGCACGTTGAGGGACAACACAATAAGTGTCAGGGGCCCAAGACTGTTCAACTGCCTCCCAGCATACATCAGGAGTTACCAACAAACCCCTGGCTGTCTTCAAGCAGGCACTGAACAGGCACCTAAAGTCGGTACCTGACCAGCCGGGCTGTAGTTCGTACGTTGGACTGCGTGCGGCCAGCAGTAACAGCCTGGTTGATCAGGCTCTGGTCCAACATGAGGCCTGGTCACAGACCGGGCCGCAGGGGCGTTGACCCCTGGAATTCTCTCCAGGTAAACTCCATGTAGTACTTGTCTTAATACTGACGTCTCGTCCCTGACAATGTTTTCTTTCTGTAAGGTAATGTCTGAGCCACCGGAGCACGATGAACATCGAGTTTTGGCTCCAGTTTCTTGTGGGTAGTATCAAATGCTTTGTTTACAAAGAAAATGCAATCCACCGATCTTTCTCTCCTGTCTCACATCTGTTACTTTCTCGTAGAACTCAAACAGGTTAGTAAGACAAGATTTGCCATCTGTGAACCCATGCTAGTTATTATTTATAAAAACCACTCTTCTTGAAGTCCTCTAGCACTCTCCCTCTGATAATCTCCTCCATTACCTTGCAAGAATGCATGACAGACAAACTGGTTTGTAGTTCTTCGCTGTCTTCCAAATCTCTGGTAACTGTCCGCGATCCTAGCTAGTGGTTCAGTGCTTCTCTTGTTATTGAGCCGGGAAGATGAATACCTCCCGATATGATAAATTATACATATGTGCAATACTTAGGTATCTTTATTGAGGAAACGTTTCGCCACACAGTGGCTTCATCAGTCCAATACAAAGGAGAATGGTGAAGAACAGGAGTTTGAGGTAATCGGTTCCTCAGCCTGGAGTCGATGTAATCAGTCCATCAATTTTGATAAGACTACAGTATGTGTGCGTTTCATGTGTGTCTAATTTATCAACTTGTCGATTCTCTGAACCATTTCCCTACATACCTCTCGATATTTATATGACTTGTGTACCTATTTCCTGCCTCTCTAACAGTCTCTCAAATATTCTATCAATTCCTCTGAACATTTTGTATGTAGTTATCATGTCCTCCCTGATTCTTGTCCTCCACTGTTCACGTTTAGTTTATTAAGTCCTTCTTCATACCTCATTCCACTTAGCCCTGGAAGAAGCAGTGCTGCATATTTCTGCATTTTCTCCCATTTCTTAACGATTTATCAGGTGTGGGTTCCATACTGGTGCTGCGTACTCCAAGATGGACCTGATGCATGTTGTATAAAGTGCCAGGAACGACTCTTAAATTCGCCAAGCGAGCACTGGCTGCAGAAGTTATTCATTTGATGTGAGCCTCTGATGATAACCTGGGCACTATGCTCACCCCAAGAGCTTCCTCCTAAGGGAGGTCGGCAGTCTCTGTCCTTCCCTCAAATCTATACTCAGTTGCCAACCCTCTGCTCCCTTTTACACTTTTAATTTCCACTTATTGCAAAAAAAGGCACTTTTTTTTTTTTTAAATTGTAAAGTTTTAAGTTAACAGTATTATGAGTGTTTCAAGATTTTGCGCTTTTATTTTCGTACCTGATTTCTGTTTTTGGGGCTCTGAATTATAATCAAAACTAAGAGCTAAACCCACCAGAGTAGGGCCCTAACGCTTGAACTGTGATGGGGGCCACTTCGCAACCAGCAACGGCTAGCCTACATCATACTTTAATAACATTTGAATTTTTAACTATTATTTTGTATTGAATTACACTATATTATTAACATTATTTAAAAAAAAAAAACTTCTTATACAGGAGACCCAATTTTTTAAAACAGTGTGGACTAAATCCACTTCTGGGGCCCCTCCGGGATTATGGACTCGCAAACTTAGGGCCACGTTAGTTCCCGTTTTCTAATAATATTATTTTTTCCCTATAATCTACTTTGTCCATAATTACGTAGTTAGAAGTCTGAGTAGATCTATAACCCACTATGATAACATGAACGTAGATAAGTATGTTTATGGATGAACTTCCAATGTGAACCTGACTGATGTTGTAGTGGCCAGGCTTAGGCTTGGACCACAAAATAATAATAATAATAATAATAATAATAATAATAATAATAATAATAATAATAATAATAATAATAATAATAATAATAATAATATAATAATAATATTTTTATTTCGATGCATGTTACAAGTGTACACTGTTATTGGTAGTTACAATTATAAAACTGTAATGCAAGGAGAGCCACTGGCTCTCCTTTTTTGTGTTATCCTGGGTTCTCTACACATATGCTGCTATGTATGATAATCTATGTAAATGTATGTGTGTATACCTGAATAAACTTACTTACAGGTACTTCTGGCAGTTTGGGAGACACACAGATGATGATCAAACTAAATGCAAATTATGTGATCAGGCATATGGTCACTGTCTTGACACTATGTGTTAATTGTCCACTTACTGAGGAATATAGAGATAGACAGTATAATAACCTATGTGACATGTCAAGATATCTTATTAATGAAAATAAGATACCCGATATACTAAGCAAATTTCCTAAAATTGCTTGTAAAAGATAAGTGAACTGTAGATACGTATGTAGATATAAATCCAAATGTACACCTGTTAACCCTTTTGGGGCTATTTCCTAGGCCTT
>WNWK01030366.1:0-23570 GCA_009830355.1 Cherax destructor
TAGGGGGTAAGACCCTTTGGGTGGTTTTAAAAGAGATTGGACAAAATATGAGTGGGGGGGGCTGGGTTTGATTTTCTAACAGGAGAAAATTTTTGGGTTTGGTTTTGATAAGGACCTGCCTTGTATGGCCAGTGGCCTTCTGCAGTGTTCCCCCCTTTCTTATGTTTTATTTCTTAAAAAGACGCAATGCCAAGCGAATAAGGAAATAGATTGGGGAATATAAAAAATGTTAGCAACAAACCCCAGAGGTTATATTCAGTTTATACATCATTAGAAGGCCCCCCTGATTACGCAGCTCAGTTCTGGTCTCCATATTACAGAATGGACATAAATTTTTAAAAAAACATTCAGCGTAGAATGACTAAATTAATAATAGCATTAGAAATCTTCCTTACGAAGAAAGATTGAAGACCCTAAAATTACATTCACTTGAAGAGTAGAATGGGGGGAAGAAGGTATAAAAGGGAAAAGGGATTAAAAAGGGATAAAAAAGGTCTTGAGGAATTTTCCCCCAAAGAGCCCGCAATAATGGTTCAATTAAAAAATTTAGATTTAAAAGGTATAAAAATTGGTTTGGAAAAGGGGGAGTTGATGAGGGGAAAGTCTGCCTATGGGTTATTAAGCTAGGCCCCGGGGAGTTTCAAATTTGGGTTTGGGAAAAAACCTGGGAGAGGGGTTGGTTTGGGCCCCCGAGTGGGAGAATTGTAAAACTTTTTTCGGGGCTTTAAAATTGGGTTTTTGAAAATTTGAGTGGGCGGTTGGAACCTCCAGTATGGGAACAGGCCTGCGGTCCCCTTTTTTATTTCTTTGGAGAGAGGATGGATTTAGGGGGACTCACATGAGTTAATAGAATTTCAATGCATATTGCTTGGGTAGATTAAAAAGGGGGGGGATATATTCTTTTAGTGGGATGGATTGTAAAGGTCCATTTGGGCCAAAGGGCCCTGCCCAGATTCCCCCTTTTCTTTGCTCCTTTTTTTAAATTTTCTTGGGTAGCATTGAAAATTGGGGGGGCAAAATTCTGTTGGGGGATGGTTTTAAAAAGGCCTGCCTTGTAGGGGACAAAGGCCTGTTGCAGTTTCCCCCTTTCATGAATTACTTACAAAGGGACATCAACCGGTTACCCCTCCGTTCCCGGGTTTCACATCTGACTTAGATCACCTACGCCCGGGAATGAAGGCCGATGTTTCTCAATCCCCCCACTTGCTCATTGACCTTTTTTGGTCCGTACTACCATCGTGATCCATGCCCCCCCTACTTCAGCTTGACTCCAATAAGATGCATTTTTTAAAGAAGAAGGGGAAATTTAAAAAATTTCATAAAAAATAATTTTCCCTTTAAAAAACCCCTTTGAAACGTTTTCGGATTTGGTTTACTTTGGGATTCTCTTTAATTCCGGGAAAAAAACACCCAAAAGGGAAACTAGACCTTTTAAAAAAACTAAAAATCCTTCAAGAAAAACGAATGATGAACCCCTTTCCCCAAACAACGAATTGATGAACCTTTTAAGAAACAACAACGTCCCTCCCCAAGAAACAACGAACTAAAAAACCTTTCCAAAAGAAACAACGAACTGATAAACCTCATTCCAAAAAAAAACTTTAACCTTTTCAAAAAAAAAAATTGAACCTCCCTTTCGAAAAAAGTAAACCCCCTTCTACGCAAGAACTAAAAGCCTTTTCCAAAAAAAAGATCTGCCTCCCCTACCGAAAAATTTTTTTGGTTAATTAAAAAAGAAAGGAAAAAGTTATTTTTTTCCCCTTTTTAAATCCAGGGAAAAAAAATTTGTTTTTTTATAAATTTTTTTAAGCTAAAATTTGGGAAGTGACAAAAGACCAATTTTGGAAATCTTTTGAACAAAGAATGGAGTTTTAAAAACGCACAATGGAAAAAAAAACCATGGTTTTTAAACTTTTTAAACCGTTATAGTAAGACAGATTTCTTTTTCTGTTTTTTTTTTTTCCTTGGAGAACATGAAAGGTTGGGATTCTTTTTATCAAAACCCTACCAAAATTTTTCGTTAGAACTTAAACAGTTTTTCGGCAGGGGGAAATTGAGTGAAACCTTTAAAAAGTATTGCCAGAAATTAAATTTTCCCCAAAAATGTTATTTCTGGTTCTTCTGGGAAAATTTAGTTTTTATTAAAACTGAAAGGGGAACACTGCGGGGTTGGCCCTTTCCCGGTTGGGTGGAAAAAGGCCGTGGAGACTGGGTTTTTTAAAAATTTTGTTGGGTTTGGAGGAGAGGGGGGGGGGAAAAAGGTTTATATAAAGTTATTTGGGGGTTGAAAGGGTTGGGGGAAATTTTTTAAAAAGGATGCCGGGGGGGGGGGTTTATTTTCTTTTTTTTTATTTTAAAAAAGAAATGGGGAAATGGGGGTTTAAAAAGGCCTTTAAAGGAAAAGGGTTTTTCCCCCTTAAAAAAATAAGCTTTAAATTTAAAAAGGGGGCCCCTTTTCCCCTCATTTTTATCCCCAAATTTTTTTCCCATCCTTCAAAATTGGGGGTTAATAATACCCTTTTAAACCTTTTCCAAAATTTTTAAAAAACTTATTTTTTTCCCCCTTTTTTAGAGAATCCTGCCTTTTTAACCCCTTTTTAATTTTTTTCCATTGAAATTGCCCCCTACACTTTAAAAGGGGAAAGTTTTTAGGTTTCAAAATTTTTCAATTCTGGCTGGAAACCCTTGTTAATAATTTAGAAATTACAGAGGAACTCGGCCAAGGACCACAAAAATTCCTTTGGCATTAAGGGGTTTTTGAATAACTAGAAGGTCCCAGATTTCGCTTAGCAGATTAAAGGACTTAAAAACCCCTTTTGGGGGGGTAAGAAGAAGTATCAATAGACATTTTTAACCTATCATGCCCAAAAAAACTTTTCCCAAAAAAAAATTGTGAATAAAAGACCCAAAAGGAGAAAAAAACAAAATTTTTAGGGCAAAAAAAATTTTATTTTTCAAAAAGGGAGGGGCCTTATGGTATAATTGCATTAACCCTTTTTCCCGGCCCCCAAACAAATTTTTGGCCGAAATTTATATAAGTAAATTTTTAAAAGGGACGTTAAAAGGGGATAAGAAAAGCTAAACGGGACTACGAAATTAAAGTTGCTAGGGATTCAAAACTAACCCCAAAATTTTTTCAGGTGTATAGAACAAAAGTTAGAATAAGATAGGTCCCCTTAAAAATAATTATGGGTATCTTATGACAAAGAGAATGAAATGTGCTCTATTTTTAATAATTTTTTTCTCTCGGTTTTCACTCAGGAAGACATTAATAATATCCCAAGAATTAGTTTTTAGTGGGCCTGAAGAAGATAAATTATGTAGTATCACAGTCACTAGCGAAAAGGTTATCAAACAGATAGACCGTTTGAAGCAAAATAAATCGCCAGGCCCTGATGAGCTTTTTCAAGGGTTCTTAAGGAATGCAAAATAGAACTCTGTGAACCCTTAACTAACATTTTTAACCTATCTCTTCAAACAGGTGTAGTGCGGATACGTGGAAGATGGCTAATGTAATTCCTATTTTTAAAGCAGGGGAAAAGTCGTTACCATCAAATTACCGCCCAATAAGTCTAACATCAATTGTAGGCAAATTACTAGAGTCGATTATAGCTGATAACATAAGAAGCCAACTCGATAGGCATAATTTGATTAATGATACTCAGCATGGATTCACCAGGGCCGTTCCTGCCTAACTAATTTGTTAACTTTTTCAGTGGGGCTTTTGAGGCAGTTGATAATGATAAAGAATTCGATATCATTTATTTGGATTTTAGTAAGGCTTTTGATAGAGTACCACATCAGAGACTGTTAAAGAAAGTGGCTGCTCATGGCATTGGGGGAAAAGTGTTGTCATGGATCGAGTCATGGCTCACCAATAGGAAGCAGAGGGTGTGCATAAATGGGGTTAAATCGGAGTGGGGATCTGTAACAAGTGGCGTTCCTCAGGGATCGGTTTTGGGCCCGTTGTTGTTTATAATATATATAAATGACCTTGACGAGGGAATTTCTAGTGATATGAGCAAATTCGCTGATGACACGAAGATAGGTAGGATAATCGATTCAGACGTAGATGTCAGTGAACTACAGGAGGATTTAGACAAACTCAATTCCTGGTCAGAAAAATGGCAGATGCAGTTCAATGTAGATAAATGCAAAGTTCTAAAGCTCGGGAGTGTCCATAACCCAAGCACTTATAAGTTAAATAACGTAGAACTTAGCCATACAGATTGCGAGAAGGACTTGGGGGTGATGGTAAGCAGCAACCTTAAACCAAGACAGCAATGCCTAAGCGTACGTAATAAGGCAAATAGATTACTGGGATTTATATCAAGAAGTGTTAGCAACAGAAGTCCAGACGTTATATTACAGCTTTATACATCATTAGTAAGGCCTCACTGACTAAATTAATACTATAGCATTAGAAATCTTCCTTACGAAGAAAGATTGAAGACCCTTAAATTACATTCACTTGTAAGACGTAGAATGAGGGGAGACATGATCGAGGTATACAAGTGATAAATGGGTATTAACAAAGGGGATATAAATAAGGTCTTGAGGGTATCTCTCCAAGAGAGAACCCGCAATAATGGATTCAAGTTAGATAAGTTTAGATTTAGAAAGGATATAGGAAAGTATTGGTTTGGAAATAGGGTAGTTGATGAATGGAACAGTCTGCCTAGTAGGGTTATTGAAGCAAGGACCTTGGGTAGTTTTAAATTTAGGTTGGATAAATTCATGAGTGAAAGGGGTTGGATTTGAGTGGGAATTGCACATGAGTAAATAAAATTATCAAAGCTTATTTTTTGGGTAGCATTGAAAATTAGGTTGAACAAATATTCTGTTGGTGGGATGGAATGTGAAGGACCTGCCTAGAATGGGCCAACAGGCCTGCTGCAGTGTTCCTCCTTTCTTATGTTCTTATGTATTAATTTAGTCATTCTACGCTGAATGTTTTCTAACGAATTTATGTCCATTCTGTAATATGGAGACCAGAACTGAGCAATAATGGATTCAAGTTAGATTTAGAAAAGATATAGGAAAGTATTGGTTTGGAAATAGGGTAGTTGATGAGTGGAACAGTCTGCCTTGTAGGGTTATTGAAGCAAGGACCTTGGGTAGTTTCAAATTTAGGTTGGATAAATTCATGAGTGAGAGGGGTTGGATTTGAGTGGGAATTGCACATGAGTAAATAAAATTATCAAAGCTTATTTCTTGGGTAGCATTGAAAATTGGGTTGAGCAAATATTCTGTTAGTGGGATGGAATGTGAAGGACTTGCCTAGTATGGGCCAACAGGCCTGCTGCAGTGTTCCTCCTTTCTTATGTTCTTATGTCAGTAAATTTGTCAGGCAGGAAAGACCTCTTGTGAACCCATGCTGAGATTCATTTATCAAATTATGTTCTTCAAGGTGACTTCTAATAATATCAACTATAATTGACTCTAATAATTTGCCTACTATAGACGTGAGGCTTATTGGACGGTAATTTAATGGAATTGACTTATCCCCTGATTTGAATATTGGAACTACATTAGCTCTTATGAAACAGCGAACTACCGAAAATCCATCGAAGTAACTTCATTCCAAGAAATAACGAACTGATGAACCTCCTTCCAAGAAACATAAGAACATAAGAAAGGAGGAACACTGCAGCAGGCCTGTTGGCCCATACTAGGCAGGTCCTTCACAATCCATCCCACTAACAGAATATTTGCTCAACCCAATTATCAAAGCTACCCAAGAAATAAGCTTTGACAATTCTACCCACTCATGCGCGAGTCCCACTCAAATCCAACCCCTCTCACTCATGAATTTATCCAACCTAAATTTGAAACTACCCAAGGTCCTAGCTTCAATAACCCTACTAGGCAGACTGTTCCACTCATCAACTACCCTATTTCCAAACCAATACTTTCCTATATCCTTTCTAAATCTAACTTGAATCCATTATTGCTCAGTTCTGGTCTCCATATTACGAACTGATGAACTGATGAACCTCCTTCCAAGAAACAACGAACCTCATTCCAAGAAACAACGAACTGATGAACCTCCTTCCAAGAAACAACGAACTGATGAACCTCCTTCCAAGAAACAACGAACTGATGAACCTCCTTCCAAGAAACAACGAACTGATGAACCTCATTCCAAGAAACAACGAACTGATGAACCTCATTCCAAGAAACAACGAACTGATGAACCTCCTTCCAAGAAACAACGAACTGATGAACCTCATTCCAAGAAACAACGATCTGATGAACCTCATTCCAAGAAACAACGAACTGATGAACCTCATTCCAAGAAACAACGATCTGATGAACCTCATTCCAAGAAACAACGAACTGATTAACCTCTTTCCGAGGAATAACGTAGAAATACACATGTACAACAGTATCATTATTCCTAGAGCACAGAAGAGTGAACAGAAGCAGTAGAAATGTAAAGAGGACGTCATTACTCCATAACCCTTGAAGGCGTAGTTTTGAGGTGGTCAATCACTTAGCCTGGATAAGCGGTTGAATATTTAACCTAAGAGTAGAGGAACATTGTAACAGAGATATCGGAGGAAGGTTCGTTAGTTCGTTATTTCTTGGAAGGAGGTTCATGAGTACGTTGTTTCTTGGAAGGAAGTTCATGAGTACGTTGTTTCTTGGAAGGAAGTTCATGAATTCGTTGTTCCTCGGAAGGAGGTTCATGAGTTCGTTGCTTCTTGGAAGGAGGTTCATGAGTACGTTGTTTCTTGGAAGGAAGTTCATGAGTACGTTGTTTCTTGGAAGGAAGTTCATGAATTCGTTGTTCCTCGGAAAAAGGTTCATGACATCGTTGTTTCTTGGAAGACTTTTCGCTAGTTCGCTGTATCATAGGAAGGTTACTAGCTCGCCTCTTCGTGGCAGAAAATCGGCTGAAGAATGAATTCTCGAGCGAAAAATCTAAATCATGAAAATACACCATCCATTGCCCAAACGATAAATCCTCCCTAAACCGGTGAAGTCTATGGAAAAAAATCTCGTCATCACCGAAATACCAGTGATGGACTGATTACATCGTTTTCACATCTCTAATACTTCCAACTTTTCTGTACTCAACTGAATAACAAGATAACCACTCGGCTTCCGGATGTTCCATGTATACGTTCGCTAATAGGGCGCTAAGTGGGGAACCCAAATCTGCTGAAAATGGTGATTTTAGAAAGAAAAAATGTAAACCCAACACAGTTCAACAAGGTCAATGAATTTATCAAGTTTCTTGCACAGATTATCAATGGCTTGTGTTGTAGGTACCTTGGTAAACAGGAA
Organism: Cherax destructor; assembly: GCA_009830355.1. Classification (NCBI taxonomy): domain Eukaryota; kingdom Metazoa; phylum Arthropoda; class Malacostraca; order Decapoda; family Parastacidae; genus Cherax; species Cherax destructor. The sequence goes on from WNWK01030366.1 coordinate 7,294, forward strand.
TGTTACATCTAGGTTATAGAGCTTCTTGATCTTGAGGATAATGTTGCGTATGCGACTGAGATCACCAGAGTGTTGACCAAGTGACGTAGTTACCGTGATCACTGCTGCCAATACAGAACACTAGGAGGTCAATGAGAAATTGGCTGGACTGAACGAACGAACGAGTTCAGGTAAGATCCCAATGGGATGAACGGGGAAGACGGGACAGACGAAGAGTAGCACTTGAGAGGAGTGTTCTTAGTCGTAGAGATAGAGCCAAGGCTTAACCCAGCAGCTGAGGCGATCGTGGGATAGAGCTGAAGAGATCAGGACTTGGCTGGCGATATGGGCGATGTCGGCAAGCTGTGCAGGCTGCATCATGGTGGTGGATGTGTAGAACTGGTCGGTAAATAGTTGCTGGAGATCGGCGGGAGGCGGGTTGGAGAGGGAGGCATGCTTCAATATGATTGGTCGTTAAGTATGCAGAGAGGAGACAGGATCATCGGTGATTGGTGGATAGAAAACTCTTCATATCTCTGTTCTTGTTAGTTTTACGTTCTTGTCGTAGAACCATTTTGAAGTCTTCTGAAAGCTGGTTTTGACAATACAGTAAGTTTGATCAAGGTTTTGTCTTCTTCTAAGTCTGCAATTAGTGCTGGTTCAGTGTGGTGAGGGCAGCCAGGAGCAAGTGTACTTGATACTACCATGACGCATGGAATAGACGGCCTGAGGTGCATATAGCGTCGGGGTGTGAGGATTATATGTGTAGACAGTGAGGTCTGAAAGTTGGTCTGAATATTGTTTCCTAGTTTTCATCAACATGGTGGAGCGCTACAGACGATGTGTCAATACTGTCTGTATTGAAGTGTTGCAGGGCGCGATTTACCCAAGCAACGCAGATGTTCTCCTCTCAGCTGTTTTGAGGGATTCTTTAGGGATATCCAATGAAGAATTATTTGGAATATCTCTCAACGGTTCGTCGAGGATTATTGTCAAATTTGCAGTGGCCAGCGCATATGAGCGAGTGGTTGAAACGTATCAGGATTGTCGTCAACACGGGATTAGAGGTACGGCTTCGAGATGTGTCCTGGTACTACACTTATATACGGGTTCGAAATGTGCCATTCGAAGCGTTGGATGTTGATGTGCGAAACGTCTTCAGTCAATTTGGTGACGTCCATGCAGCCACGGTGGGCCGGTGGGCACAGGGGACTTATGCCGGGCTGCCAGAAGGTTCATTTTCTTTGAAAATGACGCTCAAACGTCAGATTCCTTCTTACGTCATGATGGATGAGTTCCGGCAGCAAGTCTATGTGACTTACGCAGGCCAAGTTCGAACGTGTCGCCTGTGTGGATTACCTGGACATGTGGCGGCGGCATGTGATCGTCGGATGGGCCATCAGAGACATGGCGCTGCTGATGGTATGAGGAAGGATGACGTGGTGGTCGTGGATGCTATGGATGAGTCGCCACGGGAGAATATGAGCGTGGTGCCAAGTGGACAATGGAGTGACATTGTTGATAAGGAGGATGAGCGTGTACTAACGTTGTCACAGGTGACCCAGGATGACGAGACAGCGGAGACGGAGGTAGTGGCTCTGCCGGAAGGTTTGAACTTGGTTTTGTCTGAGCCACTTTTGGAGGATTTTCCGCTGTTGTTGGACAGTCCTGTGTGTGAGGGCACACAGCATGGTGTGGTGGACTCAGGATCAGATGTGAGGAGGGAAGAGGGTGAGACGAGTGTGATAGGCGTCTCAGAGAGTGGACCTTGCCTTCAGGTCCAGGAGGTTGGTGTAGAAGTGCACAGGGGAGAGGATTGTGAGGCTATGGATGCTACAGGGGACTCCAGGAAAAGGCCTAGTGGTCTAGTTGAGGACGATGTCCTAACACCTGGGCAACAGGTGTGCAAGAAGGCCTGGGTGGAGGTGGCAAAAGGGGTACGGGGGAGTGTCAAGGGAGGGACAGGAGGGAGGGAGGGACAGGAAAGCAGACAGGCAAGTACTGGGAGTGTCAGTAGAGGAAGAGAGCATTAGTAAGGGAAAGTCTGTAGTGACGAGGAAGTTGAAAAGTAGAGGAAAGCCCCCTACGTTCTTTTCAGGTGTTTAACGATGAATGTAAATGGCCTCCGAGCGGAGGTCAAACGTAAATGGGTAGAGGTGACTTTAAGACGTTTAAATGTGGATGTGTGTAAATTCAAGAGCATAATTATAGGTTGGGGAGAGATTTGACGTTAAGTGGGTTTACAGTTTATGCGGGTAGTTTCAAGGGAGGGGTGGCTATAGGAATACGTTTGACCAGTCCCTTTCGGTTGTTGGCATGGGAAGAGGGGGTAGAGGGTGGTAAGGGTTGAGGGTTTATGGGGGAATGTCAGAGTGTGTATAGTGGGAGTTTATATGCCGGCTATAAGTTGTAGAAGAACTAAGGAAGAGTTTGTGAGAGAGGAGTTGATATATTTCTTACGTGGGTTGCCGGTTGTAACTATTATCGCAGGGATTGGAATTGTGTGATTAGGAAGAGGATGTGGAACCGAGAGGGCGGGTGTGAGTTGGGGTTTTGCGTGATGTTTTGGGTGCGGCAGGAGTCAGAGATGTGTTAGGGGGTGGTGGGTGGCATATAGAACATACGTTCATACGTAGGGGCTATGCTGCAAGACTCGATCGCGTGTATGTGTCGAGGGATGTTGTAGTGGAGGGTGTGGATTGCGTTGATGTTGGGTTTTCCGATCACAGGGGTGTGTTGGCAGTGTTGGGATGGGAGGGAGCTGTTAGAACGTATGCTAGTTATTGGAAGCTAAACGTGGGCTTATTGCAGGGGGAACTGTGTAGGAGGAGTTTTGAGGAGTGGTGGGAGGGGATGTGGAATGATGGGAAGGACCGGGAAGATGTGGTGGGCTGGTGGAATGGAGTGGCGAAAGTGGGTATTCAGGATTTTTATAAACATGAAGGTAGAGAACAGGCGCGATTGTGTTATGGCCTGCAGAGGTATTTGGAGGGGCAGTTGCGGGATTGTTAAGTGGGGGGGGGCGGGTTACTTGCTGGAGGATATAGAGGTTTTGAGGGGCCAGTTGAATGATATACAGAATGAGAGATTCCAGGCTATCAGAGTGAAGGCAGGTATTGAGGATGTGCTGTGGAGGGACAAACCGTCTTTGACTGTCTTGCGTGGTTTTCGAGAAAGGAGGCAGGGTATGACGATGACGTCATTGAAGGTGCACGAGGAGTTGGGTGGGTATACGGAGAGACAGGTACTGCGGTCGACAGAGGGTATGAGCGGGTTTGTAGATGTTTGGTTTCGGCGGTAGCTAGACCTGAGGTTGGAGGAGGTGGAGGCGAAAGAGGAAGTTTTGGAGGGTATACAGGTAGGGATAAAGTAGTTAGACTGTTGGGTTTAGTCCTGACTCTTTCTCTTCTTCTTCAGCTCTTTCTCTCACCGGCTATTCTTCGTCTGTCCCCACTTCCCACTCGCCCCTAGTGGGTCCTTACCTGAGAGGCTGAACTGAACTGAACTGAACAGGTAGGGATTAGTGAGGAGGAGAGGAAAGGTATGGAGGGTAGTATAACTGAGGAGGAAGTGTGGTTTGTGGTAAAGGGGATGCAGATGGGTAAAGCGCCGGGAGTCGATGGCTTACCTAGTGATTTTTATGTTCAACATTGGGGAGTGTTGACGGAATGTTTGACAAAAGTTTTCAATCGTTTGAAGGAAGTAAGGTATATGAGTGAAGATCAGCACACTGGAGTTGTGGTTTTAGTACCTAAAGGGAAATTGGTGGAAACGATTAGGGATTACAGAGCTATTTCACTTTTATGTGCAGATTACAAAATCTTTGCAAGGATTTTGGGTAATAGGGTTAAAAAGGTTTTGGATTCTATCATAGAGCGTGGTCAGTATGGGATACCGGGGAGGTGTATGGGGAATGGGCATGGTAGGATTAGGGCATTCATTGAGGGTCGAGAGGGGGGTGGGGTCTTAGGGCTTGATTGGGAAACGGCTTATGACAGTGTGGATAGGAATATGTTATTTGACATTCTTCGTAAGCAGGGTTTTGGGAATGAAGTAGTGGGTTGGGTTCAAACGTTGTATGAGGGGGCTTTGGTGCGGGTTCAATTGAATGGAAGGGTGGGAAACGTGGTGGACATGAAGCGGGGTTTGCGGCAGGGGTGCCCTCTGTCGCAAATTCTGTTTGCATGCTTACAGGACCCTTTTTATAGGTTAGTATCGAAGGGGTAGGGAGGAGGGTCAGGTACCTGGTTGTGCATCAGGAATAGTGGGTTATGTTGATGACACAACAATTCTCGTAGGTGGGTGGGAGGGTTAGATGCTATTGGGAGGATTATAAGTGTTTTTGGGGCAGCTACGGGGATGAGGATTAACAGGGTAAAATCTAAATTGTTAGAGGTGGGGACGTGGGTGGGCGGGGACTTGGGGAAGAGGTATGGTTGGCATGTTGTTGAGTGCTTGAAAATTTGTGGGATAATTTTTTGTAATGATGCGAGTAGGGCGAGGGATGAAAATTCTTCTAAGGTGGTAACGGCGACAATAGCGCAAATGAGTGGATGGAGACCAGGAGATGTGACGTTAATGCAGAAGGTTATGGTAGTGAATGTTTTACTGTATAGTAAATTGTGGCATGTGGCAAGGGTATACCCACTCATGGGGAGAGATGTTGAATTATTACAGCGGAGAGTGTTGCGGTATATATGGGGTTTTGGTAGACATTGGCTCAATAAGGAGGTTGTCATGACGCCGGTTAGTAAGGGAGGTTTGGGGTTGATACCCTCACATAGGAGGCTTATAGGGATATATGTAAAGCAGAGATATGTGGAGGAGGGAGGGGTGGGGGGAAAGCGGGTGGGAGTGGTCATGGGTGAGGTACGGAGGTGGTGGAGTGGACGTGACCTGAGTTTATGTGAGGCAATGTTGAGGGTTTTACTAATCGTCAGAGAGCCAAGGGGTTTTCGGGTGGGGGTTTTGGACAAGCTTGGGGAGGCGGGGGTATAGTGCAAGGGGTAGCAGAGTACCCAAAGTATAATTGGTGGGCGACTTGGGTAGGTTTCCGGAAGTTGAGACTGAGGGCGAGGGTTAGGGAGACGGTTTTTCGATTCCTACATGGAATCTTGGCTTCTAAAGCGGGTGGGAGTGGTCATGGGTGAGGTACGGAGGTGGTGGAGTGGACGTGACCTGAGTTTATGTGAGGCAATGTTGAGGGTTTTACTAATCGTCAGAGAGCCAAGGGGTTTTCGGGTGGGGTTTTGGACAAGCTTGGGGAGGCGGGGGTATAGTGCAAGGGGTAGCAGAGTACCCAAAGTATAATTGGTGGGCGACTTGGGTAGGTTTCCGGAAGTTGAGACTGAGGGCGAGGGTTAGGGAGACGGTTTTTCGATTCCTACATGGAATCTTGGCTTCTAAAGCGAGTGGGTGGTCTGGTAAGTAGGAGGTGGTGGAGTGGACGTGACCTGAGTTTTTGAGAATGTTAGGGTTTTATAATCGTCAGAGCCAAGGGTATTTTCGGTGAGGTTTGGACAAGCTTGGGACGGGGTATAGTGAAGGGTCAGAGTACAAGAATGTGCCTTGTGGTTTCGAGTTGGCTGAGGCAGTTGAGACGTTCATTCACATGGACTTCTGGCATTTTATGGATGAGGTATTTGAATGTGTTTGATAGTGACATGGTGTATTTGTGGGGTCGGAAGGTTGATGTTCAGAGTGTGGGTGGGGTGGGCTTTCGATGTTAGGGGCTTTAAGCTTGGATATTGGTGGGTTTGGGGAAAATGTACGTAGAGGGTTAATGTACCTAATGGTTGATTTCATATATGTGTCATGGGGTATGCGCGAGGTAGTTGGTGGGAGGCGGGTTCGTGCCTTGGCGGCACATTTTTACAGGACGAAATGTAGGAATCAGGGTTTGTATGGGAGAACTTGGGTTGAAGCTTTCTCTGAGGGTTATAGAACGATGTCTGTGGTGTCCCTTTTAAAGTTTTGGGGATGAAGTAGGAGCCAATCAAGGGGACTGGTCGAGTGGGGAGGAGGGAGGTTGGGCATATCGGGAAGGGGTTGACTTAGGTTTTAGTTTGGTTGGTTGATTGATGTGTGGTTGGTTAGGCATGGGTATACAGGGTTGAAGCTAGGATGGGTTAGGTCGGGGTGGTATCGTGGGTGTCCGAGTTTTGGACGTTTCAGGGGTTTTCTGGGGTAGGTAATTTTTCAGGTGTGTGTTGACTCAGACTTGGAGTGATGTTGGTTTGGGGGGGGGGTCATAGGGGTCATGGACGCATGGGGTTTTCCTCTAGGATGTAGTAGTGTAATATTCTAAAGATCAAGTAGTAGGCTTTGTCGGTGGTGATGTGCTGGCAGCTTGCATTTATGTGGCAGGTTTGAGGTTAGGAGGTATTAGGTGTTAGACAACCGACAGTGTGCAGGTGTGCTTGGGTGCAGTTGGGCCAGGTATCTGTGGCAATTCATGTAGGATTAAGTTGAAGTTTTGCTATGTATTTCTTAGGTTTAATGTTTTTAGTACTGTATTCTGTATGTGTTTACTATCTTTTGTTTGAATTTACATTATGTGCAGCTTCTGCATATTTGTGTTTTTTTTCTAGAGTGTTTGTATATGTATGCAACACAAATGTGTTTTGTGTGGACTTATTCTCCGGTGTGGGAGTGGGACGTTGTGTTGTAGACAGTGTTGTCTACAACAACTGACCCCCTTGTTACGGGGGTCAGTTGTTTTTATGTGTTATTGTGCAACAACTGTTTTATAGGCAGAAAGTTTAAGGTTTATGTTATTTCATGCCTTTGTACTGTGTTTTGTGGTAGGGAGGAAGTAGGATATGTAACCAAAGGTTTAATTTTACGGTGTTTTTGAGACAGTGTATGTACAGTTTCATTGACAGTGTGTTATTTTCTTGTACAGAAAATTTAGCTAGGATAGGTAGTAGGATGGACATTTTTTTGTTTTTTATGTGCTTTTGGCACGGGTTCTTATTATAGGATATATTGACAGATGTGTTATTTCTGTTCTGTTTGCTTGTTTTTGTTTATTTGAGCCTGATTTATTCTTGGGCATTTATTGGATTGTTATGTATATATGTGTTTTTAAATAAAATATAAAAAAAAAGAATATTGTTTCCTCTTCCGTTTCTTCAGGTCTTGGAGTATCTTGAGGTGGATTTACAGGAGGGAGTGTCTTGGCTTTTGGTGGTTGAGTTGGAGAAGGAGCAGGTGGTTCGTTAGTAGTAGCAGAGGAGGTGGAAGACACAGATGGGTCAGGTAAGGTTGCTGATTGGTCCACAGCGGTGGTGATGTTGGAAGTAGCTGATTGGCTGTTTCTTGGAGATGGAATTTCAGGTGTTGTGACATTGCCAAAATCTTTGGTGAACTTCATGTCGGCAGATGGTGGAGAGTCTGGAAAAGTAAAGTTTGGCATATTATTCAATCGGAAGAGCTCGTTAATAACAGTTTTGAAGGAACCTGGTATCGCCATATTATGCATGTGTGCATATAGCATACAGTAATGAATTTTCGTAGGTTCACAAGCTGGTGTAGCAGTGGTGGAGGGTTGGGTAGCTTTTAAAAGTTTTGTAGTGTCGTCCTGGAGTTTGGTGATGGCAGCATAAGTAGGTGACTTGGAAGGTGTCTTCTTCTGTTCTGCTTCCTTTTTTTTTTTTTTTCAGAATTTCTCGACGAGTGGGGCACTTTGCCGCGAGAGTATGATGATTGTTTTTGCAGTTGAGACACTTAAGTGGGGCAGTAGAAGTGCAAGTCTTGGAATCGTGGCCTTTAGACACACAGGTAGAGCAGAACTTTTGTTTTTGTGGGGCAGTCTTTTGTAGAGTGTAGGTAAGAGTAGCAACTCCAACATTGAGTAATATGATGGTACCTCTCAGCTTCAATATGAGAGGAGTTAATAAAGTAGTAGTATATGGCCAGGCCTTCAGCCATAGCTTGGGCAACCATTGACACATCAGTAAAAGTGATTTTTAGCATGGAGGAGGCAGTAGGAATCTTGATGATGCTTTCCACTGAAGCCCAGGGATTTTGTTCTTCAATGGAGGTCTTTAGGTCTACAACAGGTTGTGTGGTAATCAGTTTGTCAAGTCTTTTCAAGAATACAGTCCTCTTAGCCCGAAAGGCAGGAGAGGACATGACTTTGAAGCCACGGTCTGATAGAGTGGACAAAGCAGAGAGGTTAGTAACTTTTCAGCCTCAACATCGTCTTCACATACAACAATGAGTGTTAGGATGGTATTGATCTTGACATGTAAGTCGCCCCTGACGGCCACAGCAAGAGCAAGCTTGGATGAGTCATTAACCGTTCCACTGGAAGGTTTAATCTTGATTCTGTTGGAATAATTCATCTTGGTACAAGCTTTTATTTGAGGTAGAGGTTCCTCTCCCCAATGGGGATCGTATGGCCTTGGAGTTGGTGTGTTCAGTGTGTGAGGTCCATTGATGATCGGCTGGACTGTTGTTGTTGTATGTTCGCCGGTACATCCGGCCCGGGTCTTCTCCAAATGGTGACACGGCTTTGGCCCCCTGGGTAGACGGTGTCATCTTCTTCTTTCTTTCTTGCTGTGGCTCCCCATGATGGGGAGTGTCTTCTGACGTCGCATCTTCATCAGCAGATCTTGGTACTTCAGGCTGTGGTTCTACCTACATAGGAAGAAGAAGGATGGGGGATAAGAAAGAAGGAAGTGAGAGAAAGAATAGCTGTAGTGGGTAGTCTTGGTCGTCGTCGGGGTTCTCCGGCGTCGTCATCGAGGGGGCGGGTGGGTGGCTAGGACTGGGAGCAGTGTCTCCAAGTCATGGGTGGCCAGGTAAACCAGCCGGGCTGCTTTGTACTCGCGGGTCAGATCCCCAGGTGCCATCGGGAAGTGCCTGCGGCGGATGGACGTCGTTGCAGGACAGTCAAGCATGTAGTGAACTAGAGGCTTTGGAACCATCCGGTCGCAGTGGCGGCAAAGCTCCTCACTCTTGCGTTCGATGAGGCGCTTTGCAGTAGGGTAGCCGAGGCGCAGGCGGTGGACGCTGACTTGCAGCTCCTGTTCAGTTTCCTCATGTTTGGTGGGGGCTCCTACGTGTCGCTCTGTCATACCAGTGCCGGCTCCGAGATGCTCCCGGTGCTGGTAGAGGGCGTCTGGCTGCCGAAGCTGCCCCCAGGTGCACCTGCCTGCGGCTAATGGCAATTGTAGTCGCAGGTTGGGCCGCAAGTGTGGCAGACTTAGCCGCCCCATCCGCCACATCATTCCCAGCAAGGTCGATGTGGCTTGGTATCCAATTGATTGTTGCTTGCCGGCCCTGCTCGTCAAGTGAATGTAGGTCTCTTCTGATGGCGGTGAGGAGCCGGATGTTATCCTTGGGCTCCCTATGCATGATGGCCTGTATCGCCGCCCTGGAGTCGACGTGGATGACTGGAGGTTGGTGGTGTTCCAGGAGCGCATGTTGGATGGCCCTCTGGATGGCGTGGAGTTCTGTCTGGGATGCGCCAGCCGGCCGTTAGGAAGTAGTGATATATCCCGGAACCCGTGCGGCCGGCATCGGGGTCTCTTGATCCATCAGTGTAGTACACTGCACACCCGGGATGCTCAGCTGCAGCAATGCTTGCAGCTGCCCACCGCTGCAGCACGCGCTGTGGACAGTGACGCTTGCTGGCTGGCAGGTTTGCAAGGTGGATTACGACAGGTTCTGGTGCCCATGGCGGTGGCACGGAAGATAGCTAATGTATTAATATTGGTAGAATTACCGACAATATGTTAAGTAAAAGGTCACAAATGCAACTGAGACATTTTATTGTGGCAACGTTTCGCTCTCCAGGAGCTTTGTCAAGCCGTTACAAACAATGCATGGACACACATGGTATATATAGGTTCAGGGTGAGGTGTAATACTAGTGGTGGTAGAGGTAGTAGTGATATAAGTCGTAGTAGTAGTAGTGATACAATAAGGTATAACAATCAACTTGCACATGAGTAAAAGGTGATAAAAGCAATTACTTGGTTAGTATAAAAATAGGTTAGACAAATATTTCTGTTGAAGGTTGGAAAAGAAGACCTGTAGCAGTGTTCCACATCCGAGAAGTGTTTGTGTAGTAGGAGAGACTATGTGATGGTAGGGTTTACTGTTTTCAGGAGGATTCTTGCTAAGACTTCAGAGATGGTAAAGCTGCCTTTGTTTTGTTTAATTGTGTTAGAAACAGCGATAAGTGCTGATTCAAGGCACTTGCGTCTGCGGAAATCAGTTTCTTTGATTATTAAACGGGCGTCTTTGAATTTCATGAGATGATTGGTAGAATTTCGGTGTTGTACGCAGGCGTTGTTCAGGTTATCGTTCCTAAGAATAATAATATAAGATTTCTTCGGATTTTTAACCCCGGAGGGTTAGCCACCCAGGATAACCCAAGAAAGTCAGTGCGTCATCGAGGACTGTCTGTCTTATTTCCATTGGGGTCTTTAATCTTGTCCCCCAAGATGCGACCCACACCAGACGACTAACTCCCAGGTACCTATTTGCTGCTAGGTGAACATGACAACAGGTGTAAGGAAACACGTCGAAATGTTTCCACCGCCGGGAATCGAACCCGGGCCCTCCGTGTGTGAGGCGAGAGCTCTAGCCACCAGACCACCGGGCCACCTCTGCCTACATGCATTAATGTGTTCATTGAGGCGTGTTTCGAGGTTTCTTGCTGTTTCTCCTACATAAATCTTGTCGCAGCCTCCACAGGGTATAGTGTAGACCCCTGCGTTGACTGGTTCATGGTGCTTGGATTTTGTCCTGGTTAGATCCTTTATAGAAGTGCTGGAAGCGATGGCGACTCTAGTGTTAGCTTGTGCAAATACTTTAGAAATGTTCGATGCAACCTGGCTGTTGGGAAGAATTATAACTTTGTTTGTAGTGGTGTTCGTGCGTGGAGAATTAATGATCTGAAGAGCTCTTCTCTTGCAATCTTTGATGAAAAAGGAAGGAAAATGTAAATCAGTGAAGGTTTGGTGAATGTATGTACATTCCTCGTCAAGAAACTCTGGACTACAAATTCGGTAAGCTTTTAGGAAAAATCAGATGATGATGCCTCTCTTGGTCTTAGTATCTTGACTGGAATAGAAGTGTGTGAGATCATTTTTATTTGTAGGTTTCCGGTAAACTTGAAATCTTAGGTTATCTCCTCATCCACAGAGAGTCAGTGTCACAGTCGCTCCACATCAAGAAGTGTCCCTACGATCCCCATTGGGGAGGGAACCTCTACCTCATCTACAACCTTGTACCAAGATGAATTATTCCAACAGAATCAAGGTTAAACTTTCCACTGGGACGGTTAATGACTCCTCCAAGCTTGCTCTTGCTGTGGCCGTCAGGGGCGGCTTACATGTCAAAATCAATACAATCCTAACACTCCAAGAAGCCTTCATTGTTGTATGTGAAGACGATGTTGAGGCTGAAAAGTTAATAACCTCCTCTGCTTTGTCCACTCTATCAGACAATGGCTTCAAAGTCATGTCCTCTCCTGCCTTTCGGGCTAAGAGGACTGTATTCTTGAAAAGACTTGACAAACTGATTACCACACAACCTGTTGAAGACCTAAAGACCTCCATTGAAGAACAAAATCCCTGGGCTTCAGTGGAAAGCATCATCAAGATTCCTACTGCCTCCTCTATGCTAAAAATCACTTTTACTGATGTGTCAATGGCTGCCCAAGCTATGGCTGAAGGCCTGGCCATATACTACTACTTTAATAACTCCTCTCATATTGAAGCTGAGAGGTACCATCATATTACTCAATGCTGGAGTTGCTACTCTTACCTACACTCTACAAAAGACTGCCCCACAAAAACAAAACAAAAAATTCTGCTCTACCTGCGGGTCTGAAAGCCACGATTCCAAGACTTGCACTTCTACTGCCCTACTTAAGTGTCTCAACTGCAAAAACAATCACCATACTCTCGCGGCAAAGTGCCCCACTCGTCGAGAAATCCTGAAAAAAAAACAGGAAGCAGAACAGAAGACACCTTCCAAGTCACCTACTTATGCTGCCATCACCAAACTCCAGGACGACACTACAAAACTTTTAAAAGCTACCCAACCCTCCACCACTGCTCCACCAGCTTGTGAATCTACGAAAATTCATTACTGTATGCTATATGCACACATGCATAATATGGCGATACCAGGTTCCTTCAACACTGGTATTAACGAGCTCTTCCGATTGAATAATATGCCAAACTTTACTTTTCCAGACTCTCCACCATCTGCCGACATCATCAAGCTCACCAAAGATGTTGGCAATGTCACAACACCTGAAATTCCATCTCCAAGAAACAGCCAATCAGCTACTTCCAACATCACCACCGCTGTTGACCAATCAGCAACCTTACCTGACCCATCTGTGTCTTCCACCTCCTCTGCTACTACTAACGAACCACTTGCTCCATCTCCCAAATCAACCACCAGAAGCCAAGAAAGCCAAGACACTCCCTCCTGGAAATCCACTTCGAAATACTCCAAGACCAGAAGAAATGGAAGAGGAAACAATATTTAGACCAACTGAACCCCTCACTTTCTACACATATAATCCTCGCACCCCGACGCTATATGCACCTCAAGTTATCTACTCCATGCGCCATGGTAGTATCAAGTACACTGTTGCTCCTGGATGCGATCACCACACTGAAACCGCACTAATTGCAGAATTAGAAAAAGACAAAACCTTGATCAAACTTACTAAATTGTCAAAACCTGCTTTCAAAAGACTTCAAAATGGTTCTACGACAGGAACGTAAAACTAATAAGAACACAGGGATGAAGAGTTTTCTATCCACCAATCACCGATGATCCTGTCTCCTCTCTGCATACTTAACGACAAATCATATTGAAGCATGCCTCCCTCTCCACCCCGCCTACCACCGATCTCCACCAACCATTCACCGATCAGATCTACACATCCACCACCATGATGCAGCCTGCACAGCTTGCCGACATCGTCCATATCACCAGCCAAGTCCTGATCTCTCCAGCTCTATCCCACGATCGCCTCAGCTGCTGGGTTAAGCCCTGGCTCTATCTCTTCGACTATGAATACTCCTCTCCAGTAATACTCTTCGTCTGTCCCGTCTTCCCCGTTCATCCCATTGGGATCTTACCTGAACTCGTTCGTTCGTTCGTTCAGTCCAGCCACTTTCTCATTGACCTCCTAGTGTTCTGTATTGGCAGCAGTGATCACGGTAACTACGTCACAGCTATTGCACTCAAATGAGAAACAGATGCAGCAACCTCAGACCCGCCAAAACTTCCCAAGCCTTTAATTCCAATGAGGCCCATCTTCTCTGAGATGGCTCTCAGGGTTTCTTGGTAAACACTTGGTCAACACTCTGGTGATCTCAGTCGCATACGCAACATTATCCTCAATATCAAGAAGCTCTCTAACCTAGATGTAACATCCCTGTTTACCAAGGTACCTACAACACAAGCCATTGATATCCTGTGCAAGAAACTTGATAAATTCATTGACCTTGTTGAACTGTGTTGGGTTTACATTTTTTCTTTCTAAAATCACCATTTTCAGCAGATTTGGGTTCCCCAGTTAGCGCCCTATTAGCGAACGTATACATGGAACATCCGGAAGCCGAGTGGTTATCTTGTTATTCAGTCGAGTACAGAAAAGTTGGAAGTAGTAGAGATGTGAAAACGATGTAATCAGTCCATCACCGGTATTTCGGTGATGACGAGATTTTGTTCCATAGACTTCAGTTTAGGGAGGAATTATCGTTTGGGCAATGGATGATGTATTTTCATGATTTAGATTTTTCGCTCGAAAATTCATTCTGCAGCCGATTTTCTGCCACGAAGAGGCGAGCTAGTAACCTTCCTATGATACAGCGAACTAGCGAAAAGCCTTCCAAGAAACAACGAACTCATGAACCTCCTTCCGAGGAACAACGAATTCATGAACCTCCTTCCAAGAAACAACGTACTCATGAACTTCCTTCCAAGAAACAACGCACTCATGAACCTCCTTCCAAGAAGCAACGAACTCATGAACCTCCTTCCAAGAAGCAACGAACTCATGAACCTCCTTCCAAGAAGCAACGAACTCATGAACCTCCTTCCAAGAAACAACGAACTCATGAACCTCCTTCCAAGAAGCAACGAACTCATGAACCTCCTTCCGATTTTCTGCCACGAAGAGGCGAGCTAGTAACCTTCCTATGATACAGCGAACTAGCGAAAAGCCTTCCAAGAAACTTGGAACTCATGAACCTCCTTCCGAGGAACAACAGATTCATGAACCTCCTTACAAGAAGCAACGAACTCATGAACCTCCTTCCAATAAGCAACGAACTCATGAACCTCCTTCCAAGAAGCAACGAACTCATGAACCTCCTTCCGAGAAACAAGGAACTCATGAACCTCCTTCCAAGAAACAAGGAACTCGTGAACCTTCTTCCAAGAAACAAAGAACTCATGAACCTCCTTCCAAGAAACAAGTAACTGCTGTGGAAACATCGAATGCCTTCTCCGTGCTACCCGATGAATGTGAGTCGACTACTGGGAACGTCACGACGAACGACACCAAGGAACGTAAAAACATTGTTGTTGTTGGGGATAGCCAGGTTAGGTATATGGATAGGACATTCTGTTTGAAGGATAGGAGTAGGAGACAGAGGTTTGCTTTCCTGGGGCTGGGATGGAGGATATTGTTACCGGCTTGACAACATCATGAACGGTAATGGGATCAATCCTATTATCTGCCTCAGTGCTGGAGGCAATGATGTAGGCAAGCGTGAAGTGAGGATTTAGTTAGAAGGTACGGACAGCAATAGACATAATTAGGAAGAAGGGGCGCCCTGTTATATGTGGCATTTTGCCAAGAAGGGGTGTTGGGAAAAGAATGGCTGTCCAGAGCGATTGGTATAAATTGCTGGCTGGACAAACACTGTAAGGATAATACAGTCCCATTCATTGACAACTGGGACCCTTCTATGGCCCAAATGACATGTATGCCAGGGATGGGTTCACTTATCCAGAGCAGGTGTAGAATTTCTCTCTAGCTCAGTTTAGGAATGGTGAATAATGAGGGGCAAAATATTGTTAGGCTTTGATATAATAAATCTTAAAATAAATTTAAACAGTAACACAGTGTAATGATAGTAACAGTTTGTAAAACAAAAAACTGAATATGAAAAAAGGGTTTACAAGAAGATACATATCAATGTAT
This sequence comes from Cherax destructor, assembly GCA_009830355.1. Classification (NCBI taxonomy): domain Eukaryota; kingdom Metazoa; phylum Arthropoda; class Malacostraca; order Decapoda; family Parastacidae; genus Cherax; species Cherax destructor. Next base: position 22,468 of record WNWK01030366.1, read on the forward strand.
TTTCTGTCAAGCGCCAGAAATAAAATTAACGAATTTTGATAGCATGTGTGGGGAAATTTTATTCTTAATAACAAACATGGTATAAAAAAGAGTCGGGGTATGATTGTTAGTGTCATATTCAGGGGTTTAAGTTGTTCCATGTAGATAGATATAATGGGGAAAGGGTAGTTCTTATATGTCGAGAAAATATAAATTGCTGCATAAAAACAGGCATAAAAATAGATGGATCATTAACAAATCTGTTTGGGTAGAGTTTCTAGAAGGTCAAACAAACTGATTGTAGGTGTAATATCCACCTCCCGGCTTGGATCATGTGAGGAGACTTCGGGGCGAAATTGTTGGGCTTCTAACCAAAAAAAAGTATTGATGTAGGGGTTTTAACTTTTTTCAAATTGACTGGACCTCTTTTACCGGGAATCGGAGTCAGTGACTTTATGGAATAGTTCAGGACTTTTTTTGAAGCAATTTTACGGGCCTAAGGGTAATAATTTTTTGACCTAGTCTTGTCAAATAAAGAAACCCTTGTAAATAATCTGGAGATCACTGAAGAGCTTGGGCTAGTGATCCAAATCCATTACAATATTATGGGAATATGAGAATAGGGGTAATACGGTAAAAATTCCTGATTTTCGTTCTGCCGTTATATTGGACTTAGGGGAAAACCTGTTTAAACTCGACTGGGAAAAACTGGGTAACGATTTGGGATCTGCGTTTATGATTTTTTTTTAAAATTTCAACTAAGATTGTTTATTCCCCCGATAAAAATTTTGGTCAAATAATAACGATCCCAAATGGATTAACAGGAGGGTAAAACATCATTGGGAAGTAAAGAGGAATTTATAGGCGCATCAAAAGGAGATGTTAACCTTATTAAATATGTTCAGTTGAAAAAAAGTAAAGAAAGGGGTTTGAAGGCTAAACGTGATATGAGATTTTGGTCCCGGCCTGAGACCACTAATTAGTTTGGGTTATCGTAACAACAGTACAAGGTGCTTGGAATTATCAAAATACAAGGCGAAATGAGATCTTTAAAGGTTTTCCCGATTTTTTTAAGAATATACTAAGTTATTTAGGACATTGTAAAAAAAAATAATCTCAACCTC
>WNWK01030367.1:0-23570 GCA_009830355.1 Cherax destructor
AGGACAGACACGGACAGTGTACTGAGTGTTGCACCACGTTTCCAGGACTGCATCCCACCAGGGCTCTCACAATATGGTCTAATTTTATAATGACATTTTACCTGTTGATCATAGTCGCTTTAGCAATTTGTAAGCAATATCTAGACGTGAATAAAATATATAAAAATTCTGGCACTTATCTCGCTATGATGGCTGTTTATGAAGTAGTGGAACTGCTAGTAACATTGTGTGTGTGTTTACACACAGTGATGAGCCGCACCAGTCTCGTCGTGCTGCTCACAAACCTGGATCGCATTAAACCTAATTCTCTACCATTATCATTCATGATTAATCGTGATACGCTCCTATTTTTGGTATTACTTTTCTTTGCTGCCGTAGAAATTTCATATATATACATCTTCATAATTAGAATTTATAACTGGTTATCAACTTTATATATGATTTACACTAGTTTGAAAATATTTCTCATAGTTATTAATTTCCTAGTATCAGTAACGAACATTATTTCATTTCATGGAATTGGTTGTCTGGTGGCTGCTGTGCTAAATGATATTAAACAAGAACTTGAACGCATAGAGAACCTTCAAATGAATGAGACAGAAAATATGAGAGAAAATACTGTTCAATATGGTCAATACTCTCAGTGGCGAGAAGAAGAGGCTAAGAAGGTGGCACTGGCTTCATGTAGTCGAGCGTCAGAGTTGTGTCAATGTCAGATATTGATTAACAAACACTTCTGGACACCTACACTCACCTTCATGGCACGAGGCATCACCTTCATGATAGTAACTATCTACATTATTACTAATAGTGATGATGATGATGCAAAACCACTGAAAGTTATCATTCCTGTGATTTTTATGTATTGTGCGCTTGAGGTTGTCATCCTGTGCTTCACTCCAGATATTGTCACTCAGGAGGTAATGTATTGTTCTGTTAATATTATTACTGGTGACACCTCATCTCCTATCTAATTTATTAACCTTCTTTAGTAAAGCTTTTGAGGCTGTTGATCACGATAAAGAATTTGATATTGTTTATTTAGATTTTAGTAAGGCTTTTGATAGAGTACCGCACCAGAGACTGTTAAAGAAAGTGGCAGCTCATGGCATTGGGGGAAAAGTGCTGTCATGGATCGAGTCATGGCTCACCAATAGGAAGCAGAGAGTGCATAAATGGGGTTAAATCCGAGTGGGGATCTGTAACAAGTGGTGTTCCACAGGGATCAGTCTTAGGCCCGTTGTTGTTTATAATATATATCAATGACCTTGATGAAGGAATTACTAGTGATATGAGCAAATTCGCCGATGACACGAAGATAGGTAGGATGATTGATTCTAACGTAGACGTCAGGGAACTTCAGGAGTATTTAGACAGGCTCAATTCCTGGTCAGAAAAGTGGCAGATGCAGTTTAATGTAGATAAATGCAAGGTTCTGAAGCTCGGGAGTGTCCATAACCAAATCACTTATAAGTTAAATAACGTAGAACTTAGCCATACAGATTGCGAGAAGGACTTGGGGGTTATGGTAAGCAGCAACCTTAAACCAAGACAGCAGTGCCTAAGCGTACGTAATAAGGCACAGATTACTGGGATTTATATCAAGAAGTGTAAGGAACAGAAGTCCAGAGGTTATGTTACAGCTTTATACATCGTTAGTATGGCCTCACCTAGATTACGCAGCTCAGTTCTGGTCTCCATATTACAGAATGGATATTAATTCATTAGAAAACATTCAGTGTAGAATGACTAAATTAATACATAGCATTAGAAATCTTCCGTATGAAGAAAGATTAAAGACCCTAAAATTACATTCACTTGTAAGACGAAGAATGAGGGGAGACATAATCGAGGTATACAAATGGAAAATGGGTATTAACAAAGGGGATATAAATAAGGTCTTGAGAATATCTCTACAAGAAAGAACCCGCAATAATGGATTCAAATTAGATAAGTTTAGATTTAGAAAGGATATAGGAAGGTATTGTTTTGGAAATAGGGTAGTTGATGAGTGGACCAGTCTGCCTAGTAGCGTTATTGAAGCTAGGACCTTAGGTAGTTAACATAAGAATGGAGGAACACTGCAGAAGGACTACTGGCCCATACAAGGCAGGTCCTTATCAAAACCACCACTACCTAAGAATTTACTCCCGTACTCACGACACTAATCAAACCCAGCACCTCCCACTCATATATTTGTCCAATCTCTTTTTAAAGCCACCCAAGGTCCTAGCCTCTATCACCCTACTCTGAAGATTGTTCCACGCATCTACAACTCTGTTCAAAAACCAGTACTTGCCTATGTCCTTTCTAAATCTAAATTTATCCAATTTGAATCCGTTATTTCTGGTTCATACTTGGTTCGATATCCTCAGTATTTTATTAGTATCTCCTTTGTTTATGCCCATCATCCACTTGTACACCTCGATGATATCTCCCCTCATTCTACGTCTCTCCAGAGAGTGGAGATTCAACGCTCTAAGTCTATCTTCATACGGGAGATTTCTTATACTGTAAATCATTTTAGTCATTCTTCTCTGTATGTTCTCCAACGAATCCATATCCATTCTGTAGTAAGGAGACCAAAACTAAGCTTCATAATCCAAATGAGGTCTCACTAGTGATGTATAGAGTTGTAAAATAACTTTTGGACTTCTGTTGCTTATACTTCTTGAAATAAATCCTAGTAATCTGTTAGCCTTATAGCGCACACTTAGGCACTGTTGTCTTGGCTTTAGATTTCTGCTTACCATGACTCCCAAGTCTTTTTCACTACTTCACCTAGTTTATAAATTCGAGGGATATTTTCATTACCAACGACTAGCACCTTACACTTGTCCATATTGAACTTCATCTGCCACTTTTCAGACCAAGACATTAATTTGTCCAAATCCTCTTGGAGTTCACTGGTATCCTCCTCAGAATGAATTATACGGCCTATTTTTGTATCATCAGCAAATTTACTCATGTCACTTGCAATTCCTTCATCAAGGTCATTTATGTAAATTATGAACAACAATGGGCCTAAAACTGATCATTGTGGAACGCCATTAGTGACTAATCCCCATTCAGATTTGACCCCATTAATGGAAACTCTCTGCTTTCTATTGGTAAGCCATGCCTCTATCCATGCTAGAACTTTACATCCTATACCATGAGCTGCCACCTTTCTTAAGAGTCTCTTGTGAGGTACTCTATCGAAGGCCTTACTGAAATTCAAGTAAACTATATCATATTCTTTATCACTATCTACTGCCTCAAATGTTTTATTGAAAAACGTCAGTAAATTTGTCAGGCAGGAACGACCTCTCGTAAACCCATGCTGAGATTCATTAATCAAATTATGTTCTTCAAGGTGACTTCTAATAATATCAGCTATAATTGATTCTAATAATTTGCCTACTATAGACTTGAGGCTTATTGGACGGTAATTTGATGAAATTGACTTTTCCCCTGATTTGAATATAGGAACTACATTAACTATCTTCCACATCTCTGGCACAACACCAGTTAGGATGGACGTATTAAACACATTCGTTAATGGCTGACTAAGTTCCATCTTGCAATCTTTAAGTACCCTGGAAAACCACTCTTCGGGTCCCGGGGACTTATTTTGCTTCAGTTTATCTATCTGTTTGATAACCATGTCCCTCGTGACAGTAATATTAGTTAATTTAAATTCTTCAGGAACTGAATAATTGTTAATTTCTGGAATCTCATTTACGTCTTCCTGTGTAAAGACTCACAAAAAATAGTCATTAAATAGAGAACACATTTCCAGTTCGTTATCTGTCAGCTGTTCATTCCCAATTTTCAGAGGACCTATCTTTTCCCTCACCTTCGCCCTATACACTTGAAAGAACCCTTTTGGATTAGGCTTTGATTCATTAGCAACCTTAATCTCATAGTCACGTTTAGCCTTTCTAATCCCCTTTTTTACTTCTCTTTTAAACTGAACATATTGGTCAATAAGGTTAACATCTCCTCTTTTGATGCGCCTATAAATTCCTCTTTTCTCCCCTAATAGATGTTCAAGAATGGTATACAATACCGACAATGTGAAATTAAGACACATGTGCAACATCTGGGTATCTTTATAGTAAACGTTTCGCCATCCAGTGGCTTTATCAATACAAAATTCTAAGACATAATATGAAGAGTAGAACTATAATACAAAAGATGAGTTGGTGTGTTCACCACCATAGGTCTGGAGAATATGAAGTTCAGGCGAATCGAATCGAATAGAATAAGTTCAGGTAAGATCCCAATGGGATGAGCGGGGAAGACGGTACAGACGAAGAATAGCGCTGGAGAAGAGTGTTCTTAGTCGTAGAAATAGAGCCAGGGCTTAACCCAACTCTTCATTTTATGTCCTAGAATTTTGTATTGATAAAGCCACTGGATGGCGAAACGTTTACCATAAAGATACCCAGATGTTGCACATGTGTCTTAATTTCACATTGTCGGTATTGTATACCATTCTTGTACAACTTGTCAGACACTGCAACATCATGGAATCTTGATTCTGAGGACCTGCACATAACCTTCTTCAAGGATATGACTACTACTACAACTAACCCATCTATTTGGGTATGACCTACTTCCACTGGGAAACTCCGCCTACCAGTGACAATGCCTCCATCTCCTACTGGTCAATTAGCAAGAGCTCATTTAAAATTAAGTTCTTTCTAAAAAATTTCTTATACCTTCAAAGATATTTTTTTTTCATTAATGTTAATGTAAAAATTTAATTTTGCACCAAATGGATCTTAGAAAACTTACCTAACCTTATTACAACAAGCGCAATTTAATTTAGCTAACCTAACTAAATATATTTTAGATACGTTTACAATAATTTAATAATAAACAAACACAATGAAATATATTTTTTTCGTAAGGTTCAGAATGATTTTTGCGAAATTATTGCATACACAAATTTTCGCTTGTCTTATATGGCAAGAAGAGCGTTGCTATTTAAGTTAAAATCGCAAGTTTTACCTAATCGGCACGATATATATATATTTTTATATATATATATATATATATATATATATATATATATATATATATATATATATATATATACCTTGACATACAAGTTTAATTCATTCCATGACAGAGCTCGTAACTCAATTTGATTGAATATAAAAAAAAATAATGATTGAAATTAATTGAAATGTCATTAATTCATTCCAGCCCTAAAACAAAAACACCCAATTTTTTTCGTTGCGGGTTTTTAAATAAAAAGTGTATTTGTAAATAAGAAATATTGTACAAAAACATAATAAAACATAATAAAAGAGAATGTAAAGAAATAAACTGGTTTTATAAAGTGTATTTACATTTGAGATCTTGAACCGTCTGGGAACATTTGCTTACGTCGATGGAATTAATGAGTCACGAGAGGCAGGAGAAAACACTTCAATATAACACTTATCAGTGGTGTCCTAAGGGAGTAGGGGGGGCCGCACCGGGTGACACCATTTAGGGGGTGACACCATTTAGGAGGTGACACTAATGCACAAATCAATGCTGCACCAACATTAGAGAAGAATCCTTCGTTTCTATATAGTCTATTATATGATTACACAGTACAGATAGGACTATATAGGGAAAATAATTGATTTTCATGTGACAGATGATTTTGCAGGATTGAAGGCAAGGAAATCTAAGATTAGATTCACTGAGATGTTACCTGTACTCAAGGTCACTGAGATGTTACCTGTACTCAAGGTCACTGAGATGTTACCTGTACTCAAGGTCACTGAGATGTTACCTGTACTCAAGGTCACTGAGATTTTACCTGTACTCAAGGTCACTGAGATGTTACCTGTACTCAAGGTCACTGAGATGTTACCTGTACTCAAGGTCAAATCGGAATTAGTGTTTCTCTAATATTGCAGTATTTTTCTTTATTTTTCAAGTTTTTTATTTTTGCATTGTTGAAGATGAATAAATGTAGGATCCGTTGCCTGTACTCAAAGTGGTATTTAAGTATATGTTTCCTCAATATTACTACGATTATTTATTTTATCATTAATAAAGTTGAGAAGTATTCTCCTGTTCAATTTATGGTCCTCAAACGTTCTTATTGCTAAACATTAGTCACTGGACATACAGTAGTAACGTAACTAGAGTTTGCTCCTCCCATCCCTTGGATTTCATGGGGGTGACACCAAAGATGCCGCCCCGGGTGTCACCAACCCTAGCGACGCCACTGACGCTAATATAAACTCTACGACTTATTTATCTATCAGAATTGATCCAATATGACATAAATTGGTCAGCTACTATTAAATATCTAAGAAATTCATAATCGTGATCAATTCCGGTGCTTTCTATCCAGAAGCCGAAAAGTCGAAAAAGTGTCATTTGAAATTGCTGAAGGTTCTGTCCAGTCTTTAAAGAAGTATACTTGAAATCTTTCCAATAAGAATTCGGAGTTTTCTGGTATCCTTTAAGTATAGCCTTTTTTAATCAATTATAGTCCCAGATTGTATCTTGGGATAAAGTGGCATATGTATTTAAAGCTCATCCTGTGAATAGCATACCTAACCTAGTGGCCCATTTATCAGTGGGCCATTCACAGAAGGCAGCGGTATTTTGGAACCTTATAATGTAAGAAGTGATATCTTCCCCTTTTTATCTTCTCTATCTCTCCCTTTTCTCTTCTCTCTCTCCTGTTTTTTCTCTCAATTCTCTCTTTCCTTTTTTTCTCTCTCTCAATTCTCTCTCTCCTTTTTTCTCTCTCTTTCATCCTTTCTTTTTTCTTTCTCAATTTTTTATCTCTCTCTCTTTCTCCTTTCTTTCTTGAATATTAGCAGCAATAAAATATTCAATATTTTTACCTGTTATTCACAAATTACTTCCGGTTGTCATCCAAAACTGATAATCTTCAATGTTTACAAAATAAATCTCAACTATGTGGGAAAATGTGACAGATAAAGAAAACGGAGGTTTCAATCCCGGCTACCATCAACTTGTAAGTAGAATATTGGTCCCTTGACCATCTACTCTTCCCACTAACTAATCAAGAGTTGTCCTACAACAGTTCCCTTGATATAATAAATGGAGCTCAATGAAGTAACTCGTCCTTGGAAAATCTCGGGTTTCTAGACTCTGTCCCTCGAAATTGCTTCAAGCTCAACAAAAGGTGGCAGTAATAACTAATATATATCCTGCCCTGATTTGACTTACAAAAAATTGAGACAATAATAATCTTAAATACCTGTACTGTAGTCCTACCATATATAATGACTACTCATTCGTTGTCTGTAATAATCTGCTGACTCCATGTGTACACAATGAGGATTCGTTGTTCTTGTTGGCGTTCCGACTACGTTCGAATTCGTTGATCCTGGAAAGGTAAGATAAGATAAGATTTCTTCGGATTTTTAACCCCGCCACTTATGAAGGTTCAACAGCACTATCAGACCCTCTAAGAGTATTTGATAAGGCTGGTTCCTCCTTATGGAAATGAAAAGATAGAAAAATCCATCACTGGTCAACAATTTTTGAAAATTTGTATGCTTCTTATATAAGATTAGTTAATTCTTATGTATTTTCATGTCCTGAATTCAAATATCACCTTGAAAAATGCTTATTGGCTATAGGTTTAAAGATACGATACATGTAATATTTTATTTTATTATAATGTACAATATGTGTCAGTATGTTTTAAACTCTAATCTGTACTTTCTCTCTTCCTTTTTGCTTGACGCTTATATGGTACCATTTTTCCATGGTTGAAATATCTAGGTGAAACCTTTCACCATGTTCGTCACTAACTGCCCCTGAGTTCGCAGAAAAAAAGTCTAAATGTGAGTCAAAAAAGTTGATTTTAAGTGACATGTTACATCACATATTCTTGTAAGCCTTGATGAGGTTTTCCACCAATTCTTCATAGTTGCCTTCCCTTCTGTTTCCCAGAAATACCTTCGCCACTAACTTAAATGCTTCACAAGCAGCTTTCTCTTTCCCATGAAGGTCTGATTCAAAGTCACCATCTTTAAGAAGCTCTCAAATCTGAGGATCATTGAAGTCTCCCTCTCTTATCTTAGCATCGCTCAGTGATGGGAATTATGATGTTAAATACTTGAATCCCTGACCGGATTTGTCCATAGCTTTTGCAAAGTTTTTCATTAGCCACAGTTTTGTGTGTAGTGGTGGTAGCAAAATTTTGTTTGGTTCAATGATAGGTGGATGTTGAACATTTTTCATCCCAGACTCCAATGATGGACGAGGCGGCCAGTCTCTCCTCTTTCACGGACTGTCCCATTCACATAGAAAGCAGCAGTACTTGGTGTATCCGCCCTGCAAGCCCATCATAAGAGCAACAACCTTTAAGTCATCACAGAGCTGCCATTGATGTTCATCATATTTCATGCATTGCAACATATGCTTTATATTCTCATAAGTTTCTTTTATATGTGTTGCATAGTCCACAGGAACTGATGGTTTACTATTGTCGTTATGCAGCAAGACAACTTTCAGACTCGTTTTTGATGAATCTATGAACAGCCTCCAGTGACTGGGGTCGTAATCGATGCCAAGTGCTTCCATCACACCATCAATATTGTTGCACCCCACTAAATCACCTTTCATTACGAAGAAACACACTGCAGAGAGCTTGTTGGAACCTGTTGTGACACGTAGGTATATATTGAAAAGTAGAGCTAACAAACAATTTTAACCATAATAGTATTCATTATCAGTGACCTAAAATTAGTTGGAAATTTGTACTCTTGTCTCGGAAGCATTTCGGTTGTTGACCAGTGTAACATGATAAGATAAACAGTTTTATTAATAATATGTAAAATTAGTAAAGAATATAAAACACTTAAACATTAAATTAATCCTACGTGAAACAAAGAAATGAAAAAATGAAATATATAAATAATTAGTGACTCTAAGCTAATATGTACACAATACGTAGTGGAGAACAGTGCCGTGCCGATGTTCTGGGCACGTAGCTCTGAATCCTGGTTTGGAATGGTGAGCCGTTGTTGATGACGATGAGGGAGGGGGAGGGTCACAGGTGGACATGACTGTTGACACACTGAGTAGACAGTGACCCCAACACGAGTAGAGATTCTGACGAACAGAGGTACTGGGATCCTCTGACCACCACAACACTTGTGAAGCAGTTGAGTCGCCAGTTGAGAACCACCGTGAAACGCTGGTGGTGTTATAACTCGGGGACGGTGGCTAGAATGGTGTGTAGCTGATTGTGAGTCTGCTACGAGTGGAAGGGGGACCAGTGTAGGTACAGATGTCAGATTGATTGCAAGAAAATAACATAAGATAAGATAAGATTTCTTCGGATTTTAAACCCCGGAGGGTTAGCCACCCAAGATAACCCAAGAAAGTCAGTGCGTCATCGAGGACTGTCTGTCTTATTTCCATTGGGGTCCTTAATCTTGTCCCCCAGGATGCGACCCACATCAGTCGACTAACAACCCAGGTACCTATTTGCTGCTAGGTGAACATGACAACAGGTGTAAGGAAACACGTCGAAATGTTTCCACCCGTCGGGAATCGAACCCGGGCCCTCCGTGTGTGAAGCGAGAGCTCAAGCCACCAGGCCACCGGGCCACCGAAATACAAAATTACACACGTTATGACTGTCAGGGCTCACAATCTCTAGCCAAAAATAATATATACTTAGGCTATTTTTAACACTTTCATTATTGCATCAATTAAACGTTTTGTTAAAATCAACAAGAAAGGTAAGTAACATTTAAAAGTATTGCAAACAACCATATTAGGACAAACTGCAGATATTTAGAGGCCTAGAAACAGTGCGTTGTGATGGTCACGTGCGAGACTATATAGTTATCGTGCTCTTTCACACTTTGTACAAGAGAATACCCATGAATACTACAGTGATAACTCCAGAAAATACTTCTTTCATGAGACTTTACTCATAAACACCGTCACTCTTATAAGAAAATGTAAATTTATATCTAGTTACAATGCTTACATTGAAAACTATTTGCGTTAATTTCTCTATTAGTGTAATCCAGGACTTTGTGTCTTGCTTCCATTGGGACCTTTCCATCTTGTCCTCCAGGATGCGACCCACACCAGTCGACTAACTCCCAGGTAGCTACTTACTGTTAGGTGAACAGGAACAGCAGGTATAAGATGACTTACACACAGGTAGCTGCTTACTGCTAGGTCAACAAGGACAACAGATATAAAGAAATATGCTCAATGTGTCCCGCCAAGCCGGGGACGATTATATAGTGACAACAGCCCTCATTTTTTTATTTAGGGGGGGGGGGTTAAGGGCACAAGTTTTAGAAAAAATTTACTTTTTTCCGGGGGTGAAAAATATGTATATTATTGTATTTGAAATCCTCTAAAAATCGACTTGGCATTGCTTTATTACTTGCCAGTATCCAAAATACATTTGTCATTGCCAATATTTGTTTCCTTTTGAAAATTGTGTTGCCAAATCACATTAGTATTTTTATTATTATTCCTTTGCCGATCTTCATCGAACTTACTTTTATTCATATTATTTACCATACTAAGAATCTTAACAAAAAATGGATGAAATCGAATGAAAAACAAAAAAAATGAGTACATAAAGTTCCTTTGTTTCCTTTTCTCTGTATTGGAGAGAAAAAGTCACTGAATTTTGCGTCTCCATAATAAATGTCCTAGCAACTCTTTATGTGTCTTTCAGAGAGAGTAAGAGGGAGAGGAGAGAGAGAGAGAGAGAGAGAGAGAGAGAGAGAGAGAGAGAGAGAGAGAGAGAGAGAGAGAGAGAGAGAATTATCGGCATAAAATGCTACGAATGCCATTCTGTCATTCAACTAACCATGAATATCGTTTTCATATTCTTTGTCAAACTGAATGATCAGTTATAATATAATTCCCACTTGCATATTTAATATCAGGTCTTTAACTAAAATACAGTGGTTTAACATTATATACAGAAATCTACAACTCAACCACCAATCATCGTCTTTGTTACAACGTGAAGTGTGGGAACACAAGTATTCATTCACAAGTCGCATTTACTAAGTCGAGGAGTTATCACATGTCTCCATCAGTGCCTTAATTCGTCTCATTTTCTGCGTTGTTAACACAGAAAATAATACTGATATATGGGGAAAACTGCTGGCATAAATGCACGTGTAATGGTTACCAAAGTCATTTAGTAACACCTGTAAACGTCTAATGTCACGGTTATTTGCACCTCGGCTCTTGTGGCGAACGGTTGTGCTGCCTTGAGCTCTGTCCCCTGGTGGCAACTTCGGGCAACTCCATTTGCAGTAATATGGCGGCGGCAGGTAGACGACGTACCAACACTGTCTGTATTGACATGGTTACTGGTGTAATTCAACCTGCAGTGGCGGCTACAGTGATTCCAACGATTCTGAGGGACATCTAGAAGATAGATACTGCAAATTTATATGGAGTAGCACTGAATGGGATGAATAGGATCTTTGTGAAGCTACTGACAACTGGAGCATACAAGCAATTGGTGGATGTACACCAGGACAAGATATACACCGTCAACACGACTCTGCAGGTGCGTTTGAAGGATGTGTCCCGCACTTATACTTGTGTCAGAGTCAGGATGTCCATTTGAGGCGGACCCAAGTGGACATGGGCCGTGTCTTCAGCGAGTATGGGGTCGTCCATATGGCTACGGCGGGAAAATGGAGCGAGGGCCCTGGCGGGTCTCCCTGAGGTTCATTCTCCTTGAAGATGTCATTAAAGGAGACCCATTCCCTCCTATGTCATCATGGCTGAGTTTCGTACCCAAGTGTACGTGCGTACATGGGGCAGAGATGTACGTGCCGGATATGCGGGGCTATGATCATATGGCGGCAGATTGTATGAGGAGAAGGTTCCAAAGTTCTGCTGAGGGCCTGTTGGGGCCTGGTTTGAAGGACCACAGCGAGAAGGATAAGGAGCGTGGAGTACAGCAACAAACCAGGAGTTGGAGTGACATAGTCGAGGGTGTGGAAGAGTCGTGTCATGCGTTACACGGACATCACAAGAGGAAGGAAATGGCACAGATGGTGGTGTGGAAGCTGTGGTGGAGGGATGCATGGATATGCCTCTGGAGGAGGTGTTGCAGGGGTTAATAGATGACCCATTGCCGGTATTGAGTGGTGTGAATGGTGATGTTCTGGCAGAGGAAGCCGGTGTTGAGGTTGGTTTGATGGGTGCGAGGCCGGTTGAGATGGCTTTAGTGAGTGAAAAAGTGAGTGTGGAGGTACATCAGAGTGATAGTAGTGAGGTAATGGATGTGGTGAGTGGATCAAGGAAGAGGTCAGGTATGATTTCGGATAGTGATGACATCTTGACACCGGCACAGAGAACATGTAAGAAACCTTTGGTGGAGGTGGCAGGTAAAGACAGGGGAGGGGTGTTGGGAGGGTAGGGTATTAAGGAGGGTCCTAAGGGTGGTAAAGGTGTGGGTAAGGGTGGTGGTAAGGGCAAGATTGTGACGCAGCCTACACAGAGATCGAAGGGTAAAGCTGCTCATTTATTTTCCAGTGTTTAACTATAAATGTGAATGGGTTGAGGGCTGAGGTAAAGAGAATGTGGGTTGAGGGGACTTTGAGACGGTTTGGAGTGCAAGTGGGTTTTATTCAGGAGCACAACTATAGGTATGGACGTGAGTTACAGCTGAAAGGGTATCATGTGTATGATGGGTCTTCCGAGCGCTTAAAGGGAGGGGTTGCTGTGGTAATACAGATGTCAAGCCCTTTTACTTTATTGGCATGGGAGGAGTGTGGTGGGGGCCGGGTGGTTAGGGTGGAGGGTGAATGGGGTGAAGTGAGGGTTTGTTTTGTAGGGGTATACATGCCGGCAGACAACTCTAGGAGGGTGAAACTTGATTTTCTGAATGATTTTATGATATATGCTTTGGGGGGAATGCCAGGTGTTGCAATAGTTGGGGGTGATTTTAATTGTGTGATTAGGAAACGTGATGTGGAGCCTAGGGGGGCGGGTTGTGAGTTGGGGGCTTTAAGGGATTTGTTGGGTAGTGCAGGGTTGAGAGATGTGGTTGGAGGAGGGGTTATGGTTGAGCATACTTTCGTTCGCAGAGGGTATGCAGCAAGATTAGATAGGAAGGTAGTCGTGGGGAGGGTCCAGACGATTGACGTGGATTTTTCGGATCACCGTGGTGTCCTTGTGGACATTAACTGGGATGGGGTGGCAAGGTGGTATAAGGGTTATTGGAAGTTGAATGCCAGATTATTGGATGGTGAGGGTAGTAAGATGGGGTTTGCGACTTGGTGGGCTGGGTTGTGGGAACAGGGCAAGAGGGAGGATGATTTGGTGGCATGGTGGGAGGGTAGGGCAAATGTGGGTATTAGGGATTATTTTCAGAGGTTGGGTTGGGAGAAGGTGTGTTGGAAGTATGGTTTACAGAAGTATCTTGAGGGGTTATTGCAATGTTGTTATGAGCACGGAGGACAACAGGAAACAGTGGAGATTATGGGATTGAGGGAATGTTTGAGGGATTTGCAGAATGAACGGTTTGATGCGTGTAGGTTGAAGGCGGGGATGGATGATGTATTGTGGGGGGATAGGCCGTTGAGGTATGTATTGGGCAACTGTAGAATGAGGAGGGAGGCAATGACTGTGGAATGTTTGGAGGTTGAGGAGGATTTGGCGAGTTTTGTTAAGGGACAGAGGTTAAGGACGACTGAAGTGATGGGTGTGTATGTGGATAAATGGTTTGAGTTGCATATGAGAAGTAAGGGGGATGGTCGGAGTGAAAGGGTCCGTAGGAGGGGCATCATGAGGGCATTGGGGGAGAAGGATAGAATGAGTTTGGAGGGATGGATTACGGAGGAGGAGGTATGGGTGGCGGTGAATGGTATGAGTAAGGGGAAGGCGCCTGGTATAGATGGCATAGTGAATGAATTTTATAGGGAACATTGGAATGTTCTGGGGGAATGTATGGTGAAGTTGATGAATGACATGAAACAGTTGGGTTGTATGGGGCAGGAACAGGGTATGGGAGTGGGGGTGCTCGTTAAGAAAGGGAAGGTGGAGAATACGGTAAGTAATTATAGGCCCATAGTTTTGATGAACGCTGACTATAAGATTTTTGCAAAAGTGTTGGGGAATAGGTTAAAGCGTGTGTTGCAGAGGGTGATTGCGGAGGGGCAGTGTGGAATACCGGGTAGAAGTATGATTCAGGGGCATGAACGTATTAAGGCATATATTGATTGTAGGATCGAGGGTGGGGTCTTGGCATTGGATTGGAAGGCGGCTTATGATAGTGTTGAAAGGGACATGTTGTATGTGATTATGAGGAAACAGGGGTTTGGTGAGGAGGTGGTTGCTTGGGTGGAGATGGTGTATAGAGGGGCGTGTGTGAGGGTGCAAGTGAATGGACGTATGGGTCGGGTGGTGTGCATGGATAGGGGTCTGAGGCAGGGATGTCCTCTGTCTCAGATTTTATTTGCGTGCATGCAAGACCCTTTTTATCGCTTGATAGAGGAGGGTGTTGAGAGTGGGGCATAGGTGGGGAGGGGGAGGACTTTGATAGTGGGGTACGTTGATGACACCACAGTGTTGGTAGGTAATGAGGAGGGTTTGGCGAATATTGGACAGATCTTAAGTTTTTTTTGTGGGGCAACGGGAATGAGCATTAATAGGGCTAAGTTGCATTTGTTGGAGGTGGGGAGGTGGGTGGGAGGGAGATTGGGGGAGGGATATGGATGGGTCATTGTGGATAATATTAAAATTTGTGGTATCATGTATATGTGTGATAGTATGTTAGCTAGGAGGGTGAACTCAGAGAGGGTAGTACAAAAGGCCCTGGGTAGGTTGGCAGGATGGAGGGCGGGGGATCTCACCTTGCAACAGAGGGTGATAGCTGTGAACGTGATGATATACAGTCGTTTATGGCATGTGGCGGTGATTTACCCTCTGTTGCAGGAGGATGTCCGTGGTTTGGAGGTTAAGGTGTTTAGGTATATTTGGGCCTATGGTAAACATTGGCTTAGGAAGCAGGTGGTAAGGAATCGGGTGGAGTTGGGAGGTTTGGGACTTATATGGTTGGAACGTAGGTTGTTGTGTCTGTATGTGAGACATTGTCTGGTGCGTGTGGGGGGAGTGGATGGTAATCATGTGAGGGTGGTGGAGTGTGAGGTGCATAAATGGTGGGGAGGTAAATCTTTATGGACATGTTGGGATTTATTGAGGAATTTGGCGGTCGTGAGGCAGCCGCTTGTTTTGGCGGTGAGCGCGATGGAGAGGTTAGGTGGGGAAAGGAGGGTGCTCGAGGGGGAGGCTGAATATCCTGTGTATGATTGGGGTAAGATATGGAGAGGATTCAAAGGCATGCGCATCAAAGCTAGGGATCTGGAATTAATGTATAGGTTTTTACATGGTGTGGTGGCGTCAAGGGCTTTGTTATTTTGGATGGGGATTGTGCAGGATGAATGTTGTAGAAGATGTGGGATGCAGGAAACAGTGTTACATGTAATATATTTCTGTGAGGCGTTGGATCCTGTGAGGGAATGGATGGGTAGGGTATTGCGGAACATGGGGGGTGGGGGTATTTCTGTGTTGAGGGCTCTGTGCTTGGATGTAGGTGGGGTGGAGACCCGTGTGCGGAGGAGTTTGGGGTATTTAATGGTGGATTTCATGTGTGTGTCTTGGAGAATGGGGGAACATGGAGTGGGGGAATGCATTCGCGCTCTGGGGTGTGGTATGTATAGGACAAAATGTAGGAATCGGGTAGTGTCTGGGAGTAATTGGGAGAGGGATTTCTCGGATGGGTATAGGGTTATGGTTTTGGGGGATTTGTTGCGTGCGTAGGTAAAGGGGCTTGACATTATGGCTAGGGACGAGCGTATGGTCTTGGAGTTTTGGGGGAGAGGGGGTGAGTTTTTAATGTATGGTAAGTGAGTGTTAGGAGAACAGATTCAGTGGAGTGTTTGTTGTTGAATATCGGGGTGAAAGGGGAGTGGGGTGACTGTGATGACTTTGGGTCATGCTGTTGTGACAGAAGACTGGGGTGGTTTGCTTCTGACTGTGTTTGGGGTTGTCGTAGACTAGACTTTTGACGAGTGAGGGGGGGGGGAGTTTGTGGGAGGGTTTTGCTATTCCTGAGTAAGGGGACTGAGCGGGTTTGCCTGGTTTACATGGCTGTGGGGGTGTCGAGGTGTCATGCGCTTGTGTGTATGTGTTGTATGGCAGACTGTGTTTGGCCAATGTGTGTTTTGTGTCCTGGGCCTTTTTGTTTTTTGGCCTTATATTACAACCTCAAGTTCAATGGCCTGTTAACCTGAGTGTAAAAGGGAGCTTGGAGCAAAGAAACACAGTAGAAGATGTATTGAAATTGTATTTCCTTCAAAAATCAGTTAGATTAATTCCAGACTTTTGTCTTTTCCTTCACCAAGTAATTGTGATTATATAAGACTTTTGTCTTTTCCTTCACCAAGTATAACAAAGGGCTGTTTACACATATGTACACTATATACAAAGGAGTAGTGTTTAGTGCACGCCACAGTTGTCTAGGCTAAGCAGCAGCCAAAAGACAGACAACTTTCCACAACCAGCTCTATGCAGGAATTCCAATGACAAACCGCGAGTGGTATCCACGTCACCTTTGTCATTGTTAACCTATTAACTGTCCAAACGTATATATACGTTTTTACTGCTAGCGCTCCGAACGTATATATAAGTTTTTTTTACATGCTTTCTTAAGGGGAAAATCAAGGTCGGAGCGCTAGCAGTAAAAACATATATATACGTTTGGACAGTTAATGGGTTAAACTCGCATTTTAATTGGCTGAACCGAGTCGTTGATTTGATGATGGGGCCCCATCACCAAACCCTTAACGATGGTTCGCTGGTTGGAGGGGAGCCTATGTGGGTGTGTTTAACATGCTCCGAATAAAGGTTACATACTCTTTGCATGCAACACCCCCACCCCAAGAGGGCTCAGGACTAGGCTTCCACCTCAAATAGGTAGAGTGCCACCATGGCACATATAATAATGGGACCGCCTTTCCCCTCAACCATCCCGCTCATTAGTTAAAGCTAAACTTTTCTCGAGACATAAAGTCCAGCTTTCAACTTAAGAGTGAGACAGCAGACGGTAGGGCTAGCCTAGGTCCAAGGTGCCTGCGGTCGGTAGCTGGGCACCCCCCGCTAAAAAAAAAACCCACTAGGGGAAAAAAAGGGCTGGTTCCACCCAAAGTCCCTAACACATCCTAACTAAATACAATGACTTCTGGACAACACATCAGCTAGTGTATTAATTTTTCCAGCAATGTGTATAATTTTTATATTGTAGGGTTGCAACCTAATACTCCAACGCATGAGTCTGGTATTTTTGTTCTTCATGAGCTGGAGATATACCAGAGGGTTATGGTCGCTGTAGATGGTGACCACCTGAGAGGACTGGCTCACGTAGACATCAAAATGCTCTAATGCCAGAAGTAGAGCCAGGCCCTCCTTCTCTATAGTAGAGTAGGCCCTCTGGTGTGGTTGGTATTTGGCCGAAAAATATGCCACAGGCTGCAACTCATCATCCCCAGATTGCAGAAGCACTGCCCCCACCCCAGATTCACAAGCGTCAATCTGCAAGGAAAATGGTTTTGAAAAGTTTGGAGACAACAGAATGGGTGCAGTACATAGTAATCTCTTTGCTTTCGTAAAGGCATCTTGACATTCTGGGGTCCAAATAAAGGGAACTTTGTGACTGGTAAGTGAGGTTAGAGGTGCAACAATATCTGCAAAATTTTTACAGAATCTTCTATAAAACCCTACCATCCCTAGAAAACGTTGAAGGGATTTCCTGTCAGGGGGAACTGGATAATTTTTAATGGCCAGAATTTTTTTCAAATTTAGGTGCCACTTTGCCACTACCTTCTGCATGGCCCAGAAAATTAATAGTAGATTGGCCAAAGGATGACTTTGATAAATTAACAGTTAAATGAAAACTCTGGAAGGTCTCAAAGAGAGCCTTAAGCCTAAACACATGTTGGTCCCAAGTGTCTGACACAACAACTATGTCATCTAGGTAAGCTGCCGTGCCTTCAAGTCCTTTAATAGCCTGATGGATAAGTCTCTGGAATGATGCAGGAGAGTTTTTCATTCCGAAGGGGGTCATTGTATACTGATAATGACCTCCTGGAATTACGAAGGCATAGATTTCCTTCGTCTTATCTGTTAAAGGTACTTGATAGTAACCTTTAAGGAGGTCCAATTTGGATACAAAAGTAGCCTTACCCACAAAGTCGATTACATCATCCAGACGTGGCAGAGGATAGGCATCTGCAATTGTGACCTCATTCACCTTACGGTAATCTGTGCACATTCGGAACCCTCCATCAGCTTTGTTAACAAGGATGCACGGTGAAGCCCACGGACTAGATGACTCCTCCACTAACCCATGCTCTAACAGAAATTCTACCTCCTGTTGAAGTAGCCTGTTTTTCAGGATTAACTCTGTAAGGGGAGAGTTTAATAGGTTTAGAGTTTCCAACATCTACATCATGATATCCTAATGTACATTTTTTCGGCACATCCGAAAAAATATCAGGATAAGACTGTAAGAGCGCAGTTAAATTAGTTACTTGAGACTTGGTCAAACCCAACATTAAAGGTTTAGGGTCCTTGAGGAGGACCGAATTTGGAAGCTTTACATTAATCTCAGAGTGCAAAGAGTCAGGGTCATCAGAGGCAGAGGACAGAGTCATTACTGGAACTTTATCTGGTGTATTAAAAGCTTTAATTTGATTAATGTGGTAAGTTTTGCTTTTTGAGGTCTTGTCAAGGGAAGATACCACATAATTTACATCAGATAATTTACTTACGATTTGCATTGGTCCCGTAAATCTAGCTTTCAAGGTGTGGCCAGGTATAGGCTCCTGTACCAACACCTTATCTCCTGGATGGAAGGAGCGAAATTTTGAGTTTCTGTCATACCTCTGTTTCATCATATTCTGAGCTGCCTTCAAGTTAGCCTTAGCCAACTGACGTGCTACCTGCAACCTTGAAGAAGGGTTGTAGCTGGTTGTGGAGGCGTCTTCTCCCATCCATCCTTCTTTGAGCACACGTAGAGGACCTCGTACATTGTGCCCAAATATCAGCTCAAAAGGACTGTACCCTGTAGACTCTTGCACAGTTTCTCTCATTGCGAATAGCAACAGAGGAAGTGATTCATCCAAGTCTGTAGGAAAATGCATGCAGAATGTTCTCATCATTGTTTTTAACGTCTGATGGAATCTTTCCAAGGCGCCTTGGGACTGAGGATGATAGGCAGTGGATAGGTTATGAACTATTCCTAGCCTAGTTAATGCTTCCCTAAATGTTTTGGCAGTGAAGTTAGTACCTTGATCACTTTGAATAGTTTTAGGAATTCCAAAGCAAGAGATAAACTTAGTTAAAGCTTTAAGGATTGCTTTAGTGTTAATACTGCGCATAGGAACTGCCTCTGGATATCTAGTTACTCTATCCATGATTGTGAATAAGTATTGATTTCCAGACTTAGCTTTAGGTAGTGGACCTACACAATCTATTATTAATTCTGAAAAAGGGTCTCCATTAACAGGAATGGGATGAAGAGGTGCAGGTTTAATGGGGTGTCCAGGTTTCCCTACCTGCTGACATTCTGGACAACAGCGAATATGATTCTTTACATCTTGCCTTAACTTTGGCCAAAAGAATTCTTTTGTTATTCGGTATTGAGTTTTGGTAATTCCCAAATGGCCTCCTAAAGAAGAATTATGGGCTATATTTAGTATCTGAGACCTAAACTTTCTGGGAACCACTAACTTATCTGTTTGTTGTTTTCCCTCCACCTCTTTACCAGTTTCAGTGCAAACTAAGTAATTATTTTTTAAGAGATATTTGACCGGGTGACCCGAAGTGGATTTACCCATAGCTGCCTCAAAAGCAGAGTTTAGTGAGGAGTCTTTCCGTTGTTCCTCCCGAAAGGACAGTCCCTCAGGCATGGAAACAGAGACATCTGGCAATCCTGCAACACTGGAATAGGAAGGCTTGATCTGGGGCTGTTCACTAAATTTACGAGGCTCTGGCCAGTTTTCCTCGCAAAACAAATTGGTTAGTCCGAGATCAGAGTCGTCCAAGGACGAGTTAACATTCTCATCAGACATCACTTTGGATTGTGCCCGAGTTATGGCTAACATCGGGAAAGAATTAATCATTATGGGTTCTATACATTTAGTAGACTCAATGTTATTACCCAGTAATAGCATTGCATCCTTCATAGGAAATCCCTCTGAGACACCAACAGTCAAATACCCAGTGTAGTATTTACTCTGCACATAGATTTGATATAAAGGGACAGAAAATACTGCTCCTCCAAAAGCTTCTAACAGAACTGAGGATTGCAAAGAGGTTTGTTCAGAAAGGGGAAGTACTCCCTCTCTTATAAGTGAGCAATATGTTCCAGTATCCCTAAAGGTTCTAACTTCCTTTTTCTCTGAATGTTCCTGAAGGGATATTTTACAAGTGCTATAATAGGGGGCCATCCCCTTCTCTACTTCTTCCTGGGACATATTATTAGGGATATTAGAAATTTTCCCAAATGGTTGGGGTTTACTTGGACAATTGGGTCTGATGTGGCCAGGCTTGCCACAGTTGTAACATACCATCTCAGCTTTAACTTTGGCACCTCGTTGATTTTGTGGCTTACGCCACTCTGGATACTGCCGCTTCGAATCACTATGTTGAGTAGTTTGATGTCGCTCACCAGGTTGACTTGGAGTGAAGTAACGCTGCTCACCAGGTGATTTAGTTGACTGCTGACGAGATTCACCTTCATCTTGACCTTTATTTCTCCACTCAGGAACTTTTCTTTGACGATCTCTGCTCATACCTGGCTGTTGAGGAAAGAGATATGACCGCTCGGACAAGGAGCGGTTAGTTTCAAAAGTATCAGCCAACCTGGCTGCTTCCAATGCCGTAGGCAAGGAATGATCTTGCAGAAAGACTCGAACCTTTGGACTAACAGACTCCAGCAGGTTGTCCACCAAGATGAGCTGCTACAAATTTTCAAAATCAACAACACCATTTGCCTTGTACCACTTTGTAAAAGCCCTGGTCTGCTGTCTGATGTAGTCAACAGCAGACTGACCCAACTGCCTTCTGCCGAGTTTGAATTCTTTCCTATACTTGGCAAGAATATATTGATAAGCCCCAAGAACAGTGGTTTTCACAATGCGATAGTTTCCAACGTCAGCATTTCCCAGGCTAGAAGTAAATTCTTGTGCCTTACCAAACAACGCAGTATGCACCAGTGACGCCCAATGAACCTCAGGCCACCCTAAAGCTCGAGCCTGGTTTTCAAATGCTTCGAAAAACTGTTCAGGCTCTGCTTCAACAAAACGAGGAACAAACTGTACTGCCCTTTGCAAATTGAAGTCATCTACAGTCTGATGGAATTGCCTCCTCTCCTTCTCTCTATCAAACTCCTCCTTAGCAAATGCACGCTGTTCTCTAGTTTGTTGAAGATTGAGTCTGGCTAGTTCAAGCGCCAATGAACCAGACTCACCTGTCGATAACCCCACACCTGTGACTTGCTGGTTTTGCTCAGGAGTTTTGTCTCTCCCATTTTGTAGAAACCTTAATGGTGACCTACGGTTAACAGCTCCTGTAGAGGGAGAAACACGAGACTGATCTGTCATAGTTTCAGTTTGTAGTTTACTCCTTATAATATCACGCAGCTGAGCAGCAGTAAGGGTACGCTGTTATTCAACACCAATAGAACGAGCGATACGCCAACAACGCTGTAGAGAGAGTTTGGGCAACTTTTGTAGAGTTAACTCAGACACTAACCGTCTGATTCGAATAGGTGGCATTAACCCTCAACTTAACACGCTGTAACGCAAATGCACGGTACGACTGCAGGTTACTCACACGATAGCAGAGCTGACACGCAATAGCAAAGCCAATATGCACACACTCAATAGCAAGGCTGACACACAATAACAAACTAAATTGCAGAATACTCACAATAGCAGGCTGACCATAGCGAAGCAAATGCAAAGATGAGACAAAATTCGTGAAGCGTTGGCAAAGCATAAGCAATGCCAGATAGCAAGCTATCTAGATACAAGACTAGCTCCTGCGCGAACTTCAACTCTAGGCTCAACTCCTGCTCTAAGTCTCCAAATTCAGCTCCGGGACAGGCTACCCGGGACAGGCTACCCATATTACAACCTCAGGTTCAATGGCCTGTTAACCTGAATGTAAAAGGGAGCTTGGAGCAAAGAAACAAAGTAGAAGATGTATTGAAATTGTATTTCCTTCAAAAATCAGTTAGATTAATTCCAGACTTTTGTCTTTTCCTTCACCAAGTAATTGTGATTATATAAGACTTTTGTCTTTTCCTTCACCAAGTATAACAAAGGGCTGTTTACACATATGTACACTATATACAAAGGAGTAGTGTTTAGTGCACGCCACAGTTGTCTAGGCTAAGCAGCAGCCAAAAGACAGACAACTTTCCACAACCAGCTCTATGCAGGAATTCCAATGACAAACCGCGAGTGGTATATACGTCACCTTTGTCATTGTTAAACTCGCATTTTAATTGGCTGAACCGAGTCGTTGATTTGATGATGGGGCCCCATCACCAAACCTTTAACGATGGTTCGCTGGTTGGAGGGGAGCCTATGTGGGTGTGCTTAACATGCTCCGAATAAAGGTTACATACTCTTTGCATGCAACACCTTAGGTATCTGGCGGCATTGTAGAGGATTATTGGTTTATCCCTGTTAAGGGGGAAAATTTAAGTGTGTGCTTTTGTTTGGATTTATAAGGTGTTTTTGGTACTGAAATGTGGATTGGTAGTACCGTGGAGTCTGTTGGCGGCCAGTCCCTACAGGGCTTCTGGCGTAGGCTCTTATATTCATTTATTGTATTTTATGTTGTTCGAGTTAGCTGTAAGTAATTGTATGTTGAATTTTTATTCATGTACTATAAAGGGCCTTGCTTGCAATTGTCCTTTATTTTGAGGGTAAGGGATGGGGGGCATGAAGATTGGCGAGGGTGCTGTTTTTTGCTAGGTGTATTACGTGCACTGAGGGTCATGTTCATTCTCTTATTGTACTGTCGATTTGGCAGGATGCGAAGGTCTTGGTTAATGATGTTCTGACCTTTGGATTTTTATTCAATGTGCAAGTAACATAAGGGGTTATAGTGTATGTTCAATTAAAGAAAAGCTGTTGTGTCAGGATATGGTATATATGAGATAGTGGGAGTAAGTGATATTATTGTTGGTGTCCCTTTGGTGTATGTTATAATTATTTATTTTATCCATTATTGGGTACGATTGATGTACATGTAATGGGCTGTGGAAAGGCCTGATAAGGGGGGAAAATTTAATGTGTGCTTTGTTTGGATTTTAAGGTGTTTTGGTACTGAAATGTGGATTGGAACCGGGGGTCTTTTGGGGGCCAGTCCCTACAGGGTTCTGGGTAGCTCTTATATTCATTTATTGTTTTATGTTGTTCGAGTTAGCTGTAAGTAATTGTATGTTGAATTTTTATTCATGTACTATAAAGCTGCTGTTTTCCTTTTTTTTGAGGGTAAGGGATGGG
>WNWK01030368.1:0-23567 GCA_009830355.1 Cherax destructor
GGAGTATGCAGCACCAGTTTGGAACCCACATCTAGTAAAGTAGTAAAGAAGCTAGAGAAAGTGCAAAGATTTTCAACAAGGCTAGTTCCAGAGCTAAGGGGTATGTCCTACGATGAGAGGTTAAGAAAAATCGACCTGACGACAATGGAGGACAGGAGAGATAGGGAGGACATGATAACGACATAAGATACTGAGAGGAATTGACAAGGTGGACAAAGACAGAATGTTCCAGAGATGGGACACAGCAACAAGGGGACACAGTTGGAAGCTGAAGACTCAGATGAATCACAGAGATGTTAGGAAGTATTTCTTCAGTCACAGAGTGGTTGGGAAGTGGAATAGTTTAGGAAGCGATG
The DNA here is from genome assembly GCA_009830355.1 of Cherax destructor. Lineage (NCBI taxonomy): Eukaryota > Metazoa > Arthropoda > Malacostraca > Decapoda > Parastacidae > Cherax > Cherax destructor. The sequence goes on from WNWK01030368.1 coordinate 357, forward strand.
TAGTCGAGGCAGGCTCAATACATAGCTTTAAGCAGAGGTATGATAAAGCTCATGACGCAGGGAAAGTGACCCAGTAGTGGCCAGTGAAGAGACGTGGCCAGGAGCTGTGACTCGACCCCTGCAACCACAACTAGGTGAGTACAAAGGCGATGGGACCGGACAACATCTCCCCATGGGTCCTTAGAGAGGGAGCAGAGATGCTGTGTGTGCCACTAACCACAATCTTCAACACTGGGCAGCTACCTGAGGTATGGAAGAAGGCAAATGTAGTTCCTATTTTTAAGAAAGGAGACAGAAACGAGGCACTAAACTATAGACCAGTGTCACTTACGTGTATAGTGTGCAAAGTCATGGAGAAGATTATCAGGAGGAGAATGGTGGAGCATCTGGAACGGAACAAGATTATAAACGACAACCAGCACGGATTAATGGAAGGCAGCAAGTCCTTTGTCACAAACCTTCTGGAGTTCTATGACAAAGTAACAGAAGTAAGACATGAGAGAGAGGGGTGGTTTTATTGCATTTTCTTGGACTGCAGGAAGGCCTTCAACTCAGAAGGATCCGGTGTGTATAACAGGAAGGGCACTGCAATGGATCAGAGAATACCTGACAGGAAGGCAACAACGGGTCATGGTACGTGACGAGGTATCACAGTGGGCGCTTGCGACGAGCGGGGTCCCACAAGGGTCAGTCCTAGGACCAGTGCTATTCTTGGTATATGTGAATGACATGACATGGACGGGATAGACACAGAAGTGTCCCTGTTCACAGATGATGTGAATTTAATGAGGAGAATTAAATCAGATGAAGATCAGGCAGGACTTCAAAGAGACCTGGACATGCTGGACACCTGGACCAGCAACTGGCTTCTCGAATTTAACCCCACCAAATGCAAAGTCATGAAGATCGGGAAAGGGCAAAGAAGACCGCAGACAGAGTATAGGCTAGGTGGCCAAAGACTGCAAACCTCGATCAAGGAGAAAGATCTTGGGGTCAGTATAACACCAAGCACTTCACATCAACCAGATAACTGCTGCAGCATACAGGCGACTGGCAAACCTGAGAATAGCGTTCCGATACCTTAGTAAGGAATCGTTCAAGACACTGTACACCGTGTACGTCAGGCCCATACTGGAGTATGCAGCACCAGTTTGGAACCCATACCTGGTCAAGCACGTCAAGAAATTACAGAAAGTGCAAAGGTTTGCAACAAGGTTAGTTCCAGAGCTAAGGGGAATGTCCTACGAAGAAAGGTTAAGGGAAATCGGCCTGACAGCACTGGAGGACAGGAGGGTTTGGGGAGACATGACAACGACCTTCAAAGTACTGCGTGGAATAGACAAGGTGGATAGAGACATTATGTTCCAGAGATGGGACACAGAAACAAGGGGTCACCTTTGGAAGTTGAAGACTCAGATAAGTCAAATGAATGTTAGGAAGTATTTCTTCAGCCATAAAGTAGTCAGGAAGTGGAATAGTCTAGCAAGTGATGTAGTGGAGGCAGGAACCATACATAGCTTTAAGACGAGGTATGATAAAGCTCATGGAGCAGGGAGAGAGGGGACCTAGTAGCGATCAGTGAAGAGGCAGGGCCAGGAGCTGAGTCTCGACCCCTGCAACCACACACACACACACACACACACACACACACACACACACACACACACACACACACACACACACACACACACACACACAAGCTATAACTGTCATTAATAGCTTAGAGAAAGAGATGAAAGGTCTGGAAGAATATAAATCCCTAGAGAATAGACTCTGAGCAAGTGTTAGCTAAGATCCAATATTAGTTAAGAAATTAAAAAAAAGAGAGTGCGAATATGTCTAAGTTACTGAGGAATTCTGATGACAGAGATAAAACAATTATTGTTTTTGACTGTGTTGAAAGGAAATTTACTCAATAATACAATGAATTAAAGAGGAATAACAACATAAATAATATGACAAAATACATTGTGGATTTCAGATTTGAAGAATATTTGTGGCATAAAGGTGTATTGGAAAATATGAGTGAGGAAAGACAAGGCATAGGCCAGTAAAAAATAATAATTACACTGAATAAAGACAAGAAGAAATGTTAAAAAAGAAAGTTAAGGACATCGAGGAATTTCGAGATTATAAGGAAATACAGATTAGTCAAATTTTTCAAAAGAGGACAGGGTGAAACAAAAGATTTCATGAAAACTGCTAAGAGGATGAATGAGGGCAAAATTGAGTTTTTTTATTAACCCATCAGAAGGATAGATAAAAACCATGTTAAAACAATTAGGAAATGGGATAATAGCGAGATTAACAAATTTTTGATCACAAAGAAACCTGACATAGTTTGTCTAACTGAAACCAGACTGGAGAAGCATTTTTTTAAATGAGGTATTTCACGGACGAGAGAAGAGAGGAGAGAGAGAGAGAGAGAGAGAGAGAGAGAGAGAGAGAGAGAGAAAGGAAAAAGTCAAGTTATGAGAAGAAAACAAATACTGAAAAATGTTGAGACATTTTTATGAATAAGAATATAAAATAAAGGTGAGAGATCTCTTAGTTGTGAATGTACATAAACCTGAGTATGTAAGTATAACATCAGAAGCAGATAACATGAGTGGAGATGACAACATGAGAGGGAGATGACAACATGAGAGGGAGATGACAACATAGAGGAGATGACAACATGAGAGGGAGATGACAACATGATAGGGAGATGACAACATGAGAGGAGATGACAACATGAGAGGAGATGACAACATGAGAGGGAGATGACGACATGAGAGGAGATGACATGAGTGGGAGATGACAACATGAGAGGGAGATGACAACATGAGAGGGAGATGACAACATGAGAGGGAGATGACAACATGAGAGGAGATGACAACATGAGAGGAGATGACAACATGAGAAGATGACAACATGAGAGGAGATGACAACATGAAGAGGAGAAGAGACAACATGAGAGGAGATGACAACATGAGAGGAATGACAAATGAGAGAGTGATAAAAGCAGGAAGAAGAAAACACCTGTCGATTTGTAAGACTGGACGACGTCACGAGAAGAAGAACATGAGGAGGTAAACAGGAAGAACATGAGGACGTACTAGGAAGAACATGAGGAGTGACAGGAAGAACATAAAGAGCAATAAGATACGTACAGGAAGAGACAACTGAGCACGGTACAGAAGAATGAGCGACGGTACAGGAAGAACATGAGCGACGGTACAGGAAGAACATGAGCGACGGTACAGGAAGAACATGAGCGACGGTACAGGAAGAACATGAGCGACGGTACAGGAAGAACATGAGCGACGGTACAGGAAGAACATGAGCGACGGTACATGAAGAACATGAGCGACGGTACAGGAAGAACATGAGCGACGATACAGGACGAACATGAGCGACGATACAGGAAGAACATGAGCGACGGTACAGGAAGAACATGAGCGACGGTACAGGAAGAACATGAGCGACGGTACAGGAAGAACATGAGCGACGGTACAGGAAGAACATGAGCGACGGTACAGGAAGAACATGAGCGACGGTACAGGAAGAACATGAGCGACGGTACAGGAAGAACATGAGCGACGGTACATGAAGAACATGAGCGACGGTACAGGAAGAACATGAGCGACGGTGCAGGAAGAACATGAGCGACGGTACAGGAAGAACATGAGCGACGGTACAGGAAGAACATGAGCGATGGTACAGGAAGAACATGAGCGACGGTACAGGAAGAACATGAGCGACGGTACATGAAGAACATGAGCGACGGTACAGGAAGAACATGAACGACGATACAGGAAGAACATGAGCGACGATACAGGAAGAACATGAGCGACGGTACAGGAAGAACATGAGCGACGGTACAGGAAGAACATGAGCGACGGTACAGGAAGAACATGAGCGACGGTACAGGAAGAACATGAGCGACGATACAGGAAGAACATGAGCGACGATACAGGAAGAACATGAGCGACGGTACAGGAAGAACATGAGCGACGGTACAGGAAGAACATGAGCGACGGTACAGGAAGAACATGAGCGACTATACAGGAAGAACATGAGCGACGGTACAGGAAGAACATGAGCGACGGTACAGGAAGAACATGAGCGACGGTACAGGAAGAACATGAGCGACGGTACAGGAAGAACATGAGCGACGATACAGGAAGAACATGAGCGACGATACAGGAAGAACATGAGCGACGGTACAGGAAGAACATGAGCGACGGTACAGGAAGAACATGAGCGACGGTACAGGAAGAACATGAGCGACGATACAGGAATAACATGAGCGACGGTACAGGAAGAACATGAGCGACGGTACAGGAAGAACATGGGCTGAAAATATGAAATCAGGATAATAGACCTATATAAAGCCGCAAGTCTTACGATAAGGGAAAATTGCTGATGCATAATTTAAGAAGCACAGAGATGGAAATGGAGAGAGACACAGGGAAGGACAGCAGTGAGTGAAGCAAATCCTTAATCCATTTCTCCTTTCCTATCCAATGCAAATAACTGCCCCACTCCATATTTTTTTCAACATCTTAACATAACTCACTAGCCTCTTGTTATTCTTCAAGAAGTCACCATCTCTATGCCCTCTCTATTTCCCCTATTTATTCTTTTTTTCATATCTTCACTTCCTGCTAATCACCCATCTATCGTACTTCTGAAACTACAAGCTGCCTTTGTTTCTCATTTCCCTACGCCACCACAACATCACCTAAGTGAAATCTTCAGGTCCAGACAACCAAAAACTCAAACAAATAATGTAAATGACTGAAAGCTGAGAATGTTGCATACAAACCCAGACAAAATTATAAACTAATATGGAGAACTAAAGGAGAGGCAAACAGAGGAAGAACCAGCTACCAATGCTCTCACAGAGGCACACCTCTGTGGGATATTAATAAACGCAAAATTCCCTGAAGAACAACATGTAGTAAACAGTCTCTCACCATTTAAGATAACTCAAATGTGTTAATCATAACTCACTGGCGAGTTATTTCCCACCATGACTGGTAAGTAACTGCAACCATGACAACGTGCCACTTGCAACAATTACCAAACATAAGTGTTTTACGTAAGGAGACTGGTAGTTAGGAGACTGATAGTTAGGAGACTGGTAGTTAGGAGACTGGTAGTTAGGAGACTGGTAGTTAGGAGACTGGTAGTTAGCTTTTATTGACACTTTAATCCTTAACGTAGCTATGTGTAATTTTTCCATTTAGTTAACATATATAAATGAGGAGCAATAATAATAATAATAATAATAATAATAATAATAATAATAATAACTAATTATATAATGATCATATGATGATAATAATAATAATAATATATTGATCATATAATAATACTAATACTACTAATAATAATATAATACTTCTACTACAGCTATTAGTACTACTACTACTACTAATAATAATAATAATAATAATAATATAATACTTCTACTACAGCTATTAGTACTACTACTACTACTACTACTACTACTACTAATAATAATAATAATAATAATAATAATATAATGATCATATAATAATACTACTACCACTACTACTACTACTAATAATATAATACTTCTACTACAGCTATTAGTACTACTAATACTACTACTAATAATAATAATAATAATAATACTTGTATTACTGCTACTGTATTAGGAAGGGACAGTCTGGGAGTGGGGTAACGTAAGCAGTGGTTAAAACACAAGCTTTCCCACAAGCACCACCATTATAACTAACATATTATAGTTACACTGTGACAAAGCAGCGCTCTATTATGACACAACGGCGCTACATTATAACACTGCAACGCTAGATTATGAAAGAGCGGCGCTCTTGTATATACATAAATAACTTTAGGCACTTGTGGCCACACTCACCACACAAAGTTGGCTAATTTTCAGTCACTGTTATAAATATCACCTGGTTATAACTACTCTCAAAGAAAATTATAATTAACTTTATAAAGCGTAATGTACATAATAAAGCTAGAACAGTGATAAAATATAGAGGTTTAGCCAGTGTTTGTAATATATATATATATATATATATATATATATATATATATATATATATATATATATATATATATATATATAAACTTCCTGGAATCTTTGTTGTTTAACTATTTAAAGAAGTCATCAGCATCTTGGAAGACCTTGAGGAGAGGTAATCATGTGTTGTGGCGGTTACTCAAAGTACTGCCATCTGACGCCTTCTAACACATGTAAGTTTTATGTTAAGGTCATTCACGGCCCACAAGGTTACGTGGTTGTTATGTAACGTGTGTGTGTGTGTGTGTGTGTGTGTGTGTGTGTGTGTGTGTGTGTGTGTGTGTGTGTGTGTGTGTCCTGTATATAGAACAACCAATGCACTGAGTCTCTGAACAATTTCCTCTGTGGAATGTGATCTTATAAAAAGGAAACTGAATTGACCATTCAATATGACATATGTATCTTGCCAGTGTTCCATCCTAACAACTGTATGATGTTGACGCATCATGCAATAGAAGCGATGAATAAGGAAGCTGTCTCTTGCAGAGTTCACACTGACATCAATGCTTGTATCCTCAGTAAGTTATTTTCTGCCTTTCACGACTCTTCTTATAGGCAGATGTTGTAAGGACTTTGGTCAATGTTTATACATCTTCAGACTTGACACATCGCGTGTTGCGGTAACTGAGCAAAAGTATATCATACAATTTCACGATTATGCACAATCCAATCCCAACTTCCTGAAAATCTTTCTGTACAAATCAAGAAGCAAACACGATTCGAACTCTTGGCAAGCCAATTCTAAAATAACAAATCAGCGCTCTACCTACTATGTCATTCTAAATTTACTAACTAGCTAAATTTCTATACACTAGGGAGGTTAGCGTGAGCCACGATGAATCCATAAATGCATCTTTGCCGATGCCAACCTAACTTATAGAAATATTAATAGCAGGAATGGTGTAAAGGTTAGAGTACTCGCTTAACAATTTTAGCGCTGGCTTTAAATGGGTTTGAATCCCGTCTATTACGTGATTCATTTACAATAATGATAACGGGAATCTCTGCTTACAAGTGTCTTATGTAAAACAATACTCTAAATGGATTCATATGGTGTTTTCCACTGGTATAACTTTTCAGAGATTTTGCTGAACAACTTCAAATGATTGTATATCAATTTCAGAAATGTTAATTTTAATGTTTGGTAAAGTTCAAAGTATTTTTTAAAAGGAATCCACTTCCTGGCAACTCTATGACTGAAGAAATACTTCCTAACATCCCTTTGATTCATAGGAGTCTTCAACTTCCAATTGTGACCCCTAGTTTCTGTGTCCTCTCTCTGGAACATCTTGTCTCTGTCCACCTTATCTATTCCTCGCAGTATTTTATATGTCGTTATCATGTCTCCCCTAACCCTCCTGTCCTCTAGTGTCGTCAGGCCGATTTCCCTTAACCTTTCTTCGTAGGACAATCCCCTTAGCTCTGGGACTAGTCTTGTTGCAAACCTTTGCACTTTCTCTAATTTCTTGACGTGCTTGACCAGGTGTGGGTTCCAAACTGGTGCTGCATACTCCAGTATGGGCCTGACGTATATGGTGTACAGAGTCTTGAATGATTCCTTAGTGAGGTATTGGAATGCTATTCTTAGGTTTGCCAGCCGCCCGTATGCTGCACCAGTTATCTGATTGATGTGTGCCTCAGGAGATGTGCTCGGTATTATACTCACCCCAAGATCTTTTTCCTTGAGTGAGGTTTGCAGTCTTTGGCCACCTAGACTATACTCTGTCTGCGGTCTTCTTTGCCCTTCCCCGATCTTCATGACTTTACATTTGGCGGGGTTAAATTCGAGGAGCCATTTACTGGATCAGGCTTGTAGCCTGTCCAGGTCTCTTTGTAGTCCTGCCTGATCCTCGACTGATTTAATTCTTCTCATTAACTTCACATCATCTGCAAACAGGGACACTTCTGAGTCTATCCCTTCCGTTATGTCATTCACATATACAAAAAACAGTACAGGTTCTAGGACTGACCCTTGTGGAACCCCACTCGTCACAGGTGCCCACTCTGACACCTCGTCACGTACCATGACTCGTTGTTGCCTCCCTGTCAGATATTCTCTGATCCATTGCAGTGCCTTTCCTGTGTGTGTGTGTGTGTGTGTGTGTGTGTGTGTGTGTGTGTGTGTGTGTGTGTGTCTGTATGCGTGTTATTGCGTGCCCAGCATTTATCTTTCCCCCGTATGTCTTTCCCTACGTAGGATGTAACTTAGGTCCATTGATTGTGAGCCGAATGCACTACCAGTAAGCCCCGAGCCAGCTCAGGTTTACGACACACATGTGGTAACAAGCCTCGCAGAAGCTGGAAATGGTCACGGGATCCCACCTCACCTTCCCACAGGCTAAATGACAACACACAGTTTCCACCACTAATTAAGAAACGGTAACACTTAACTTGGGACCAGCCGGAATGTCGAACCTAGGTAAAACAAAACAAAACAAGAAAGCACTTACTCGAGTGCTACTCTCCACGGACCCGGGTTCGATCCCTAGACTTTGAAATTTGAAGGCAAGTTTCCTCTGACCTGCTGTTGATGCTCACTTAGCAGAAATTAGGAAAGTGGGTGCTAATCGATTCTCGTTATTGGTATCAAAGCTGAGCTTTGAACTGAGGCAAGATAACTGCTCTTAGCTTGTAAATGAGCTGAGGTAGGATAACAACTCTTAGCTTGCAAATGAGCCAGGGAAGGATAATAATTCTTAGCCTGTAAATGAACTGAACTGTGGAAGGATAATAGTTCTTCCCTTGTAAATGAGCTGAGGTAAGCTAAAAGCTCTTTCCCTGAAAATATGTTAAGGACAACTGATCTTAGCCTGTAAATGAGTTGAAACATGATAACTACTCTTATAATGTAATTGAGCTGAGGTAAGATAACTGCTCTTTGCCTGTAAAGGAGCCGAGGTACGATAACTGCTCCTAGTCTGTGCATGAGCTCAGGTAGGATAGCTGCTCTCAGCTCGTACACTCAGCGTTGAAACTTAGTCGATTGAGATCTTCCCGTGCTCGTTACTGCACTGATTTACCACTGCAAGTTGATAATAATAATAATATCTTTATTTCTACAAGTACATGTACAAGGTATACAGACCTAGCTGACATCAATGACATACTGCTATATAGAAAGCCCCTTGTTATGCAGTGCATTTCGGGCAAATTAGGTCAATTTTGTCCCAGGATGCGACCCCCACCAGTCGACTAACACCCAGGTATCCATTATACCGATGGGTGAACATGGACAGCAGGTGTCTTATGGAAACACCAATACCTCTGATGCTAGTAGAGGGCTCTTGAATCCAGGGACGTTGGAGCAACCCTTCCCTTCCTTATCAAATCAGGGAACGGGTGAGGGTTTGAACCCATGGCAGGTGAGTCCTAAAGTTCTCAGGCCAGTGCGCTAACCACTTGTTCTGTGAATTGTTTGCAATCGCGTTATTAAGTTTTTTTTTCCCGGTCGTGTTCCAGTCCTGGTTGTCCTCCAGTCCTCAGACACAGTGTGAACTCAAGTGGTCTTTGCACTCACTAATCCCTTCAGGTAACTTCCTTTCACGCCAGACCCCTATTAGCCCCCCTACGGGTTTAGCACTTCAAAATGAATATAGGCGGAAGTCATTAACAAACTGATAAACTCAATAGTGAAGTGATCACTATTTAAACATGGTTAAGTTGCAATTTTGCCAAAAAGTGTTCGTTGAACCTTTGCTTAGAAATAGTTGACCAGGGTTGATGATTTGAAGCCGATCGGATAAGGCGTCCTGAAGTGGCAAATATCAATAGCATTCCAAATAATTTGCCTCCTCGGACATTTATTAGTACAGTATTTAAGCGTTCACTAACCATCGTGAATATTAAAAACTATAAAAAGGCGCGATTTCTATATTAAAATTATAAATAATGGAACATTTCAATATTTCTCAATTTTCGTTTCACACATCCATGTTTTAAGTTTTCTACAATCGTCTAAGAAAAATTCTTGATTTTATAAACTTTCATAAAGTATATAATTTTAAGAAAGTTTAATTTGATAAAGAAAATTCAATAAAATTGGCATATTGGTAAATGCAATGCTGCACTTTAACCAAAAAAATACCTCCACGTAAGATACTCCTGTAGTTTAATGTTTGAAGCCTACCAGAAGACGCATTTTCTAGTTATTGCTTGGACAAAAATATAAAAAAAATGGCAATTTAAAGTTTACATAGCTCAGAGTGAAAGGCAAGCTGTCTTTTAATTAAATACATCAACACTGAAAGTTTGAAGCCTACAAGAAAAGGCATTCTCTAGTAATTTCTTTGAATTCATTGACTCAAAAGTTTCTTAACAGTCTCAATGAAATTTTAAATCTGCACCCAAACAGTCTGACCTCTGGACTTGTAGTCACCATTAATAATGTGAATCTCGCTCTATGGAAAAGCAGTGATGAAAATTTGAAGCGATCATATGAAGTTCTACAGTTATCTCATGGATTTCAGCCAAGCGAAATTATAGAAAATAATTTAATATATTGGCGAATAGTTTTAAGACGAGGTTTGATAAAGCTCGTGGAGCAGGGAGAGGACCTAGTAGCGATCAGTGAAGAGGCGGGGCCAGGAGCTATGAATCGACCCCTGCAACCACAAATAGGTGAGTACAAATAGGTGAATACACACACACACACACAACTAACATACACACACACACATTTCTACACACAGTGAACCTAACTGGTACCAACCTCGTAGTAAGAGAAGACACAACTAGCACAGGATGATGGAACACAACTAGTCACTGGAAGAGGATGGGACAATGATAGTAACTATAAGAGGATGATGGGATAATGATAGTAACTAGAAAAGGATGATGGGACACTGATGTTAACTAGAAGAGGATGATGGGATACAACTAGTAATTAGAACTGGATGATGGAACACAACTAGTTACAAGAACAGGATGGTGTGATAAAAATAGTAACTAGCACAGGATGATGGGATGACTAGTTGAACAGCATGATTGGATAACTAGGAGCTTGATGGGGATGATTGGATAGCTAGTAACGAAGAGGATGAAGGGATAATTAGGAAACTGAAGGGGATGATGGAATAACTAGGAACTTGAAGAGGATGATGGGATAACTAGGAACTTGAATAGGATGATGGGATAACTAGGAACTTGAACAGGATTGTCACTTAGTGAAATGCCTTAGTAAGAGAAGAAGTCAAGGAGAACTTAATTCAAGGTTAACTCAAATCAAATTGTATTATGGTATAAATTATAGGAACACTCATGACTCGGTTAAGTTATTTCTATGGTAAGTAAATTAAAAACCAATTCAGTTCTAAGCCACCAATATTTCTAGGCAAAGTAAATTCTAGGAAATCTCAAGTCAAGTTTAACTTCATTCTTCGTAATTAATGTAGCATTACCCAGGAACTTTGACAAAGCTCATGGAGAGCGAAACGTTGCCACAGTAAAATGTCACATTAGTTGTACATGTGTTCTTTTACCTAACTTACTTCTTGTAGAAGAATATACTAGACCAGCTCAATTCTAAGCCAAATAAATACATGAACACATAAGAAGGCATGGTCAATGTCCAGCAGCGAGGGGGGAAAAAAAACCAATACCATGTCAGAGGTCAGAAACTGGAGGTCAACCTTTCCAGACACAAGAATGCGAGTACAAAGTTTCGTAGGATCGCTGAGTACCTTGTTAAGCAGCAACATGATGGCACTGGTGAAAGCAACTGACACTCATCCACTGTGACCACTCTTATATACTCTCAACTCCCACCCCTTCCTCAGTTATTGCCCAAACTCACCTCGGGAATATGCTTACACACACACACATAAATATATATATATATATATATATATATATATATATATATATATATATATATATATATATATATATATATATATATATATATATATATATATATGTATATATTGTGCCGAATAGGTAAAATTGGTCAATTAGCAAGAACTCATTTAAAATTAAGTTCTTTTTAAAATTTTCTCTTATACGTTTATAGATATATTTTTTTTCATTTATGTTAATATAAAAATTAATGATTATGTACCAAAAGAACCTTAGAAAATTTGCCTAACTTTATTATAACAAGCACAATTTAATTTAGCCTAATCCAACTAAATACGTATATTTTAGATAAGTTTACAATAATTTAATGATAAATAAACTAAACAAACACAATGAAATATATTTTTTTAGTTAGGTTCAGAATGATTTTTGCGAAATTATTGCATACACAAATTTTCGCTTGCCTTATATGACAAGAAGAGCGTTGCTATTTAAGCCAAAATAGCAAGTTTTGCCTATTCGGCACGACAATAATATATATATATATATATATATATATATATATATATATATATGTCGTGCCGATTAGGTAAAACTTGCGATTTTGGCTTAAATAGCAACGCTTTTCTTCCCATATAAGACAAGCGAAAATTTGTGTATGCAATAATTTCGCAAAATCATTCTGAATCAAAAGAAAAATATATTTCATTGTGTTTGTTTATTATTAAATTATTGTTAACGTATCTAAAATATATTTAGTTGGGTTAGGCTAAATTAAATTGCGCTTGTTGTAATAAGGTTAGGTAGGTTTTCAAAGTTTCTCATGGTACAAAATTATAAATTTTTACATTAACATAAATGAAAAAATATATCTTTAAACGTATAAAATAAAATTTTAGAAAGGACTTAATTTTAAATGAGTTCTTGCTAATTGACCAATTTTACCTAATCGGCAGACATATATATATATATATATATATATATATATATATATATATATATATATACCTGCCCCACCGCGGCCACGTACGTCAGCGCCCCACCGCCGGGCTCACGTAGCTGTCAGCCTGCCACACCGCCGGCTCACGTAGCGTCGCTCCCCCCCGGGCCACGTAGCTGTACCTGCCACCACCGCGGGCTCACGTAGCTGTCAGCCTGCCACCACGCCGGGCTCACGTAGCTGTCAGCCGCCACCACCGCCGGGCTCACGTACTGTCAGCCTGCCACCACCGCGGCTCACGTAGCTGTCACTGCCACCACCCTGGCTCCGAGCGTCAGCCCCACCACCCCGGCTCACGTAGCTGTCAGCCTGCCACCACCGCGGCTCACGGCCACGCCGGGGCTCACGTCTGTCAGCCTGCCACCACCGCCGGCTCCGAGCTGTCAGCCTGCCACCACCGCCGGGCTCACGTAGCTGTCAGCTGCCACCACCGCCGGGCTCACGTAGCTGTCAGCCTGCCACCACCGCGGGCTCACGTAGCTGTCAGCCTGCCACCACCGCCGGGTCACGTAGCTGTCAGCTGCCACCACCCGGGCTCACGTAGCTGTCAGCCTGCCACCACCGCTGGGCTCACGTAGCTGTCAGCCTGCCACCACCCGGGCTCACGTAGCTGTCAGCCTCCACCACCGCCGGGCTCACGTAGCTGTCACCTGCCCACCGCCACCGCGTGCCTCACGCTGGCTCACTGCTCACTGCCACCACCGCTGGGTCACGTAGCTGTCAGCCTCCACCACGCGGGCTCACGTACTGTCAGCCTGCCACCACCGCGGCTACGTACTGTCACCTGCCACCACCGCCGGGCTCACGTAGCTGCGCCCCACCCCGCCAGCTCACTGCCCCGCTGCACCACGCTGGTCAGGCTTCACCCTGCCACCGCTGGGCTCACGTAGCTGTCAGCCTGCCACCACCGCCGGGCTCACGTAGCTGTCAGCCTGCCCACCGCCGGGCTCAGTGCGCGCCCCACCCCGCGCTCACTGCTGCGCCTGCCACCACCGCTGGGCTCACGTGTGTCAGCTGTCACCACCCCGGGCTCACGTAGCTGTCAGCCTGCCACCACCGCCGGGCTCACTGTAGCTGCCACCACCCCGGGCTCACGTAGCTGTCACCGCCACCACCGCCGGGCTCACGTAGCTGTCAGCCTGCCACCACCGCCGGGCTCACGTAGCTGTCACCGCCACCACCTGCGGGCTCACGTAGCTGTCAGCCCCACCACCGCCGGGCTCACGTAGCTGTCAGCCTGCCACCACCGCGGGCTCACGTAGCTGTCAGCCTGCCACCACCGCTGGGCTCACGTAGCACTGCAGCCGTGCCACCACGCGCTCACCACCGCCGGGCTCACACGTCGCCTCACCCGCTGGTCAGCCTGCCACCACCGCCGGGCTCACGAGCTGTCAGCCTGCCACCACCGCGGGCTCACGTAGCTGTCAGCCTGCCACCACCGCGGGCTCACGTAGCTGTCACCTGCCACCACCGCCGGGCTCACGTAGCTGTCAGCCTGCCACCACCGCGGGCTCACGTAGCTGTCAGCCCACCACCGCCGGGCTCACGTAGCTGTCAGCCTGCCACCACCGCCGGGCTCACGTAGCTGTCAGCCTGCCACCACCGCCTGGCTCACGTAGCTGTCAGCCTGCCACCACCGCCGGGTACGTAGCTGTCAGCCTGCCACCACCGCGGGCTCACGTAGCTGTCAGCCTGCCACCACCGCCGGGCTCACGTAGCTGTCAGCCTGCCACCACCGCTGGGCCACGTAGCTGTCAGCCTGCCACCACCGCTGGGCTCACGTAGCTGTCAGCCTGCCACCACCGCTGGGCTCACGTAGCTGTCAGCCTGCCACCACCCGGGCTCAGTAGCTGTCAGCCTGCCACCACCGCCGACTCAGTGCGCCTCCACCACCGCCGGGCTCACGTATCTGTCAGCCTGCCACCACCGCGGGCTCACGTAGCTGTCAGCCGCCACCACCGCCGGTCACGTAGCTGTCAGCCTGCCACCACCCGACGCGGCTCACGCTGGGCTCACACGCCGGCTCACGAGCTCCGTGCTGAGCCTCGCCACCACCGCCGGGCTCACGTAGCTGTCAGCCTGCCACCACCGCCGGGATCACGTAGCTGTCAGCCTGCCACCACCGCCGGGCTCACGTAGCTGTCAGCTTGCCACCACCGCTGGGTTCACGTAGCTGTCAGCCTGCCACCACCGCGGGCTCACGTAGCTGTCAGCCTGCCACCACCGCGGCCACGTAGCTGTCAGCCTGACCACCGCTGGGCTCACGTAGCTGTCGCCTGCCACCACCGCCGGGCTCACGTAGCTGTCAGCCTGCCACCACCGCTGGGCTCACGTAGCTGTCAGCTGCCACCACCGCTGGGCTCACGTAGCTGTCAGCCTGCCACCACCGCCGGGCTCACGTAGCTGTCAGCCTGCCACCACCGCCGGGCTCACGTAGCTGTCAGCCTGCCACCACCGCCGGGCTCACGTAGCTGTCAGCCTGCCACCACCGCCGGGCTCACGTAGCTGTCAGCCTGCCACCACCGCCGGGCTCACGTAGCTGTCAGCCTGCCACCACCGCCGGGCTCACGTAGCTGTCAGCCTGCCACCACCGCCGGGCTCACGTAGCTGTCAGCCTGCCACCACCGCCGGGCTCACGTAGCTGTCAGCCTGCCACCACCGCTGGGCTCACGTAGCTGTCAGCCTGCCACCACCGCTGGGCTCACGTAGCTGTCAGCCTGCCACCACCGCTGGGCTCACGTAGCTGTCAGCCTGCCACCACCGCTGGGCTCACGTAGCTGTCAGCCTGCCACCACCGCTGGGCTCACGTAGCTGTCTGCCTCCTCACTGGTTTATACTTTCCTCTTCTTATTTCATTCTTATCTCTACGCATATGTAATTATATTATATAATATTTTTATCATTTAATATTATTTTATATTTATGGATAGCGCCAAAAACTGCATGGGTTATACATCGTGTAAGAAATGGAAGGTAACACGTTTGATCCTAAGAAAGGAAGGGTAACTCCATGTCCTTCAATCAAGAGCCTTTCAGTATCATCTGGGTACCCCTTACCATAGATGAGGTACCTTAATGAAGGTAATATTAATATTAGTGAGAACTTATCCCGTCCTGCTATGGGAAGCCAGATTTGATCTTTATCTGAAGACTTCCATGTTTGTAAATCTGACACTGTAATGGAAGCATACTTATTTGACAGTGTTCTGTTCAGTTCGCTCACTGCGTCTCAGTATTCTGGAAAACTGCGTCTCAGTATTCTGGAAAACTGCGTCTCAGTATTCTGGAAAACTGCGTCTCAGTATTCTGGAAAACTGCGTCTCAGTATTCTGGAAAACTGCGTCTCAGTATTCTGGAAAACTGCGTCTCAGTATTCTGGAAAACTGCGTCTCAGTATTCTGGAAAACTGCGTCTCAGTATTCTGGAAAACTGCGTCTCAGTATTCTGGAAAACTGCGTCTCAGTATTCTGGAAAACTGCGTCTCAGTATTCTGGAAAACTGCGTCTCAGTATTCTGGAAAACTGCGTCTCAGTATTCTGGAAAACTGCGTCTCAGTATTCTGGAAAACTGCGTCTCAGTATTCTGGAAGACTGCGTCTCAGTATTCTGGAAAACTGCGTCTCAGTATTCTGGTAAACTGCGTCTCAGTATTCTGGAAAACTGCGTCTCAGTATTCTGGAAAACTGCGTCTCAGTATTCTGGTAAACTGCGTCTCAGTATTCTGGAAAAATGCGTCTCAGTATTCTGGTAAACTGCGTCTCAGTATTCTGGTAAACTGCGTCTCAGTATTCTGGAAAAATGCGTCTCAGTATTCTGGAAAAATGCGTCTCAGTATTCTGGTAAACTGCGTCTCAGTATTCTGGAAAACTGATCAGTAAGTAAATTTGTTTAGGCACGGATACACTTAACTACAATTATCATAGTGTAAATTACGTAGGATAACCCAAAAAAGTCAGTCAAAGTGACTTATTTCCATTAGGGTCCTGTGTCTGGAGGCAGATCTCACTTAACTAGAGATTACACTTCTGTATATAATTTCGGGCTATTTAATGTGAATAATATTAGTATTAGAATTTATATGGGGGATTTTTCACAAGCACAACCTTGAATTAACTTTCCACCCACATAGCTGGGGAGAACTCTTGATACAAAACAAATAATAACTTACCGATGTTGATGTATATTGGAGACATGTGGGACTCTAGGACCAATGGGGTCGCACACAATGTACCTCATTCAATGCCCACCGTCTCAGCTCCCTAACTAACATAGGGACCCTGGATTAGGAGCATATGGATCCTGAATATTTTTTTCATGACTTGACATGAGTATTTTGTGTTACTAGCTACATGGATTAAGCACATAATTAGAAAAATACATTTCACTTACCCATTTATTCCATGGATGATATGTCCTAACGCTCCCCCCCCCCACAGGAGAGTAACTAGAAAAATGGGACAACATCTTGCAACCCTACCAGCTGTGTGGTCGTACAACACACTGGGAGGTCAACCTTACCAGCTGTGTGGTTGTACAACACACTGGGAGGTCAACCTTACCAGCTGTGTGGTTGTACAACACACTGGGAGGTCAACCTTACCAGCTGTGTGGTTGTACAACACACTGGGAGGTCAACCTTACCAGCTGTGTGGTTGTACAACACACTGGGAGGTCAACCTTACCAGCTGTGTGGTTGTACAACACACTGG
The DNA here is from genome assembly GCA_009830355.1 of Cherax destructor. Classification (NCBI taxonomy): domain Eukaryota; kingdom Metazoa; phylum Arthropoda; class Malacostraca; order Decapoda; family Parastacidae; genus Cherax; species Cherax destructor. Next base: position 17,922 of record WNWK01030368.1, read on the forward strand.
GAGGTCAACCTTACCAGCTGTGTGGTTGTACAACACACTGGGAGGTCAACCTTACCAGCTGTGTGGTTGTATAACACACTGGGAGGTCAACCCTACCAGCTGTGTGGTTGTATAACACACTGGGAGGTCAACCTTACCAGCTGTGTGGTTGTACAACACACTGGGAGGTCAACCTTACCAGCTGTGTGGTTGTATAACACACTGGGAGGTCAACCTTACCAGATGTGTGGTCGTACAACACACTGGGAGGTCAACCTTACCAGCTGTGTGGTTGTACAACACACTGGGAGGTCAACCCTACCAGCTGTGTGGTTGTATAACACACTGGGAGGTCAACCTTACCAGCTGTGTGGTTGTATAACACACTGGGAGGTCAACCTTACCAGCTGTGTGGTTGTACAACACACTGGGAGGTCAACCTTACCAGCTGTGTGGTTGTATAACACACTGGGAGGTCAACCTTACCAGATGTGTGGTCGTACAACACACTGGGAGGTCAACCTTACCAGCTGTGTTGTTGTACAACACACTGGGAGGTCAACCTCACCAGCTGTGTGGTTGTACAACACACTGGGAGGTCAACCTTACCAGCTGTGTGGTTGTACAACACACTGGGAGGTCAACCTTACCAGCTGTGTGGTTGTACAACACACTGGGAGGTCAACCTTACCAGCTGTGTGGTTGTACAACACACTGGGAGGTCAACCTTACCAGCTGTGTGGTTGTACAACACACTGGGAGGTCAACCTTACCAGCTGTGTGGTTGTACAACACACTGGGAGGTCAACCTTACCAGCTGTGTGGTTGTATAACACACTGGGAGGTCAACCCTACCAGCTGTGTGGTTGTATAACACACTGGGAGGTCAACCTTACCAGCTGTGTGGTTGTACAACACACTGGGAGGTCAACCTTACCAGCTGTGTGGTTGTATAACACACTGGGAGGTCAACCTTACCAGATGTGTGGTCGTACAACACACTGGGAGGTCAACCTTACCAGCTGTGTGGTTGTACAACACACTGGGAGGTCAACCCTACCAGCTGTGTGGTTGTATAACACACTGGGAGGTCAACCTTACCAGCTGTGTGGTTGTATAACACACTGGGAGGTCAACCTTACCAGCTGTGTGGTTGTACAACACACTGGGAGGTCAACCTTACCAGCTGTGTGGTTGTATAACACACTGGGAGGTCAACCTTACCAGATGTGTGGTCGTACAACACACTGGGAGGTCAACCTTACCAGCTGTGTGGTTGTACAACACACTGGGAGGTCAACCTTACCAGCTGTGTGGTTGTATAACACACTGGGAGGTCAACCTTACCAGCTGTGTGGTTGTATAACACACTGGGAGGTCAACCTTACCAGCTGTGTGGTTGTACAACACACTGGGAGGTCAACCTTACCAGCTGTGTGGTTGTATAACACACTGGGAGGTCAACCTTACCAGCTGTGTGGTTGTATAACACACTGGGAGGTCAACCTTACCAGCTGTGTGGTTGTACAACACACTGGGAGGTCAACCTTACCAGCTGTGTGGTCGTATAACACACTGGGAGGTCAACCTTACCAGCTGTGTGGTTGTATAACACACTGGGAGGTCAACCTTACTAGCTGTGTGGTCGTATAACACACTGGGAGGTCAACCTTACTAGCTGTGTGGTCGTATAACACACTGGGAGGTCAACCTTACCAGTTGTGTGGTCGTATAACACACTGGGAGGTCAACCTTACCAGCTGTGTGGTCGTATAACACACTGGGAGGTCAACCTTACTAGCTGTGTGGTCGTATAACACACTGGGAGGTCAACATTACCAGCTGTGTGGTCGTATAACACACTGGGAGGTCAACCTTACCAGCTGTGTGGTCGTATAACACACTGGGAGGTCAACCTTACTAGCTGTGTGGTCGTATAACACACTGGGAGGTCAACCTTACCAGCTGTGTGGTCGTATAACACACTGGGAGGTCAACCTTACCAGCTGTGTGGTCGTATAATACACTGGGAGGTCAACCTTACTAGCTGTGTGGTCGTATAACACACTGGGAGGTCAACCTTACTAGCTGTGTGGTCGTATAACACACTGGGAGGTCAACCTTACCAGCTGTGTGGTCGTATAACACACTGGGAGGTCAACCTTACTAGCTGTGTGGTCGTATAACACACTGGGAGGTCAACCTTACAAGATGTGTGGTCGTATAACACACTGGGAGGTCAACCTTACCAGCTTTGTGGTCGTATAACACACTGGGAGGTCAACCTTACCAGCTGTGTGGTCGTATAACACACTGGGAGGTCAACCTTACCATCTGTATGGTCGTATAACACACTGGGAGGTCAACCGTACCAGCTGTGTGGTCGTATAACACACTTTGAGGTCAACCTTACCAGCTGTGTGGTCGTATAACACTGGGAGGTCAATCTTACCAGGTGTGTGGTCTTATAACACACTGGGAGGTCAACCTTACCAGCTGTGTGGTCGTATAACATACTGGGAGGTCAACCTTACCAGCTGTGTGATCGTATAACACACTGGGAGGTCAACCTTACCATCTGTGTGGTCGTATAACACACTTTGAGGTCAACCTTACCAGCTGTGTGGTCGTATAACACTGGGAGGTCAATCTTACCAGCTGTGTGGTCTTATAACACACTGGGAGGTCAACATTACCAGCTGTGTGGTCGTATAACATACTGGGAGGTCAACCTTACCAGCTGTTTGGTAGTATAACACACTGGGAGGTCAACCTTACCAGCTGTGTGGTCGTATAACATACTGGGAGGTCAACCTTACCAGCTGTGTGGTCGTATAACACTGGGAGGTCAACCTTACCAGACGTGTGGTTGTATAACACACTGGGAGGTCAACCTTACCAGCTGTGTGGTCGTATAACATACTGGGAGGTCAACCTTACCAGCTGTGTGGTCGTATAACACACTGGGAGGTCAACCTTACCAGCTGTGTGGTCGTATAACATACTGGGAGGTCAACCTTACCAGCTGTGTGGTCGTATAACATACTGGGAGGTCAACCTTACCAGCTGTGTGGTCGTATCACACACTGGGAGGTCAACCTTACCAGCTGTGTGGTCGTATAACATACTGGGAGGTCAACCTTACCAGCTGTGGTGGTATAACACACTGGGAGGTCAACCTTACCAGCTGTGTGGTCGTATAACATACTGGGAGGTCAACCTTACCAGCTGTGTGGTCGTATAACATACTGGGAGGTCAACCTTACCAGCTGTGGTGGTATAACACACTGGGAGGTCAACCTTACCAGCTGTGGTCGTATAACACAACACTCAGTAGCCAACTTGTCGATCAGCTACCGCGTTCATTATTATAATCAAGGGGGAAGCGCTAAAACCGTAGGTTTATACAGCGCCTATGGGGGATGTGGTAGGTATTCGGGTTTAATTCAGGGAACTGGAGCACAGATCCAATTCCCTAGATCAAGAGCCCCTCACCAGCATCAAGGAACCTTCCTTGAGGGGGATACCGCGTTCAGTATTATCATCCTTAACAGCCTTATTATGCCGATTCCTTATATATCTGGACACTTCCAGATGTATTTTGTCTTCACTTATTTTGTAGTACACAATTTTGCCGATAATATTTCTATCGGCCACGATTATTTCAATAAACATTCGTTAACACGTCGATAAGACTCCTTCCTGAGCCGCCATTTTTGATGCTCCCAAAACGTTTATCTTGTACACATATATATATTTAAATTTAGTGATATTTCTGTGTAATACATTTTCCTTATCAAAATACTATCTTTTCCAATATTACAATAATCACCTTTTAATTAATTAACTTATTACATTAAATAGGGAAATTATATATAACATAATGGTTTTTCCTGCTACTTATCACCTTCCAAAAGTCACACCAAAACACTATTTAATAGCTGTTATTCCCATCAGTTATTACACACAAATCACAGGAAATTTTTCAAAATTTTCCACAATTTGGAAAAAAGTGAGTGAGGCTCTTGATGCCTCCAAAGAAAATCAAAACAAAATTAAATGTTTGATTCTGTAAAAATAATGAAGTTTTAGCAGATGATTTAGAAAGTTATGGCATGTACCTAAATCCTAAATAAAAACTTATTTACTAAATAAACTTACTTAACAAGGTCAAGAAGTAGCTGGTGTTCGACTCACTGTATCATTAATTAATTCCTGCCTGCCTGAAAAGCCTAGGCCTACCTAGGCATATTATTGGCCATCTTGTAATATCTACTTCATAAAATGTACATTATTATAACTACACCCCACTCTGTATATTACTAGAAATAAAGAATTTGAATTTGAAAGACAACACACTCAGAGTTACGTTTAGAGAAAACGGAGAAGCTAATATGCCACTAATGACTATTATAAATTTAACGAACACTTCTATCGGTATAAAATAAGCTTAAACAGAATGAGTTTTACCCTACCTTAAATTCATTATTTCCCTTTCATATTGATGTGGAAGTACCGTGGCTCAGTAGGCGGCAACGCTGTCGCCTCTTACACTGAGTGTCCGTGGTTCAATTCCCGGCACGGGTGGAAACGTTCAAATTCAAATTCAAATCCTTTATTTCATGTAATACAAGGTGGGGGGTACTTATAGTTATACATTAAAGTTGATATTACAAGATGGCCAATAATATGCCTAGGTATGCCTAGGCTTTTCAGGCAGTCTTATGATAGGTCTTACTCAATAGCTATACAATGGATATACAGATTGTAAGGTTAGGTTTACAAAATTTAGGTACTGGAATTTAAACATTGAGAATTTAACAATTAGTATAAAAAGTTAGCAATTAGTTTATATATTAATGATAAAGGTGATATATTGGCATAATATAGATTCTATATTGAGTATCTTAGGCAAACTTATGACTAGCTTAAGTATTATGGAGCAATAGTTGTATTAGAATTTTGGTTGGAACTGTGCAAATTAAGGGAATCACAGATATCAATAAGTGTATTTTGCTGTGGTTAGTAATGTGCAAATTAAGGAGAATCACAGATATCAATAAGTGTATTTTGCTGTGGATATGTGCAAGATAAAGTAGTTTTCGTATGGTTAACTACCGGTTGGGTGCGTAAGTGAGATAAGATGTTTTTTAACGGTGCTTTTGAAAATGGAGGTTGTGTCTGCAGTTCTAGAGTTTTCAGGCAGGGAGTTCCAGATTTTAGGCCCTTTTATGCGCATTGAATTTTTGTATAGATTTAGTCGGACACGGGGAATGTCAAAGAGATGTTTATGTCTGGTATTATGTCTATGGGTCCTGTCACAACTGTCAAGAAAGTGTTTTAGCTCAGGTTAAAGTTGGAATTAATGGTTCTATAAATGTAGATAGCAGAGTAGTAAGTATGGATGTTCTGAACAGTGAGTAGGTTTAGGTCTTTGAAGAGTGGGGGTGTGCTGCCTAGCGTTGGATTGTGTGATAATTCTTACTGCGGCTTTTTGTTGGGTTATTATTGGCTTTAGGTGGGTAATTGCTGTTGATCCCCATGCACAAATGGCATATGTGAGGTAGGGATAGATGAGTGAGTAGTATAGTGTGAGTAGGGCTGATTGTGGTACATAATACCGTATCTTAGAGAGGATCCCCACAGTTTTGGACACTTTCTTTGTTA